>JAAGNO010016881.1:7009-25808 GCA_033439905.1 Ceryle rudis | reverse complement strand
TAGTAAATTCCTTTACTAATAACTCCTGGTGAGGAGAGAGCCTTCTAAAAAATATCTACCAGATTCTATTCCCTCTCTCAACTGGTGTTTCTTCCACCGACTATAATCGATAAACAACTGTTTTACCCATGCCAAATTTGGTAACATAACATTTCAACTAAACCTCAAACCTTTCAACAGACAAACCACTCTATATTAGTTTGATTAGCAAATTACTCATAATTACTTATTACACTGTAGTTACCTACATACGGTTCCCTTAACGTGGGTTTCAAGTAAACTCCATGAGGGCTCAATTCAATTCCACTTTTTGACTGATGTCTTGGATGATGTAATAGGTGGTACAGATTACAGAATAATCTGGACCAGGATTAGGGCGTAGTATTTTAGGGCAGGAGGATAGGAACTAAGACAAGCAGTACCTAACATAAAACTGGGGGGGGGGGGGAATCACACATCAATTTTTCCAAAGTACAGAAATACATTAATGATGTATCAATATTAATGAAAATGGCCAGAGTTTCTACAGGTTTCTAAAGCCACAGAATGTCATGTAAGCATTAAAAGACTTTAAAATGACCTGGCTATTTTTTAAACCATAAAACATCTGAAGGTGAAAAAAAGTTACTTGTGCTCTTCAGCACCAGTTCAAATTGGGGAAGACTGAGTAGAAGTTGCATGTAGGTGAATCTTAAGCATTTTTACCTCTGCCATCTGTCCCAGTAAATGTGAATTGTGCAATCTGCTTTCTGTATTTCATTGCATAAACGTTTGGTTTGCCAGCAGTCATTCACCATTTTAACTAAGCCCACATGCTATGTGAAATTTATTTATGCATTATTTTCCTACGGATAGCTTCTTTCTGCTTCAGTCATAAGCATACCTCAGAGGTGGCCTTGCTCCAAGTACAGTGCCAGCTGGCCTAAGAACAGTAATGACCATCTGGGGAGATAAGGAGGCCCAAATACAGCTGAAGTCAGTCACAAACAATGCTTTGTTGTACAATAATGAATTCAAGTAAATAGTTGGGACAGCCATGCTTTGGAGAGGTAAAGAGCACAGAGGAAAGATCAAGAGGCTTAAAGTAGAACAAGACCCAAGATAATATGAATAGATTTTATATGAGAAAAAGAATTTCTAAGAAGCTGGACTGCCCTTCAGGTCTCTCATACAAAATACTACTGTAAAGAATAGAAAAGTACATAGAAAAGCTGGAAAATAACATGGAGTCATGAATAGGACATGATGGTGTCCGAGTCAGCCAAAGCCTTGACAGATAACCAAAGGCTTTTAGCAATGGGTCTCTATGCAAGAGTTTGATGTCCTTTGCAGGACTTCTAGTATTTTTATGGAAGAACAAGCTATTAACTACTTTACCTTTTATTTATTGTTCAGGCTTTTCTAATTGTCCCCAGCTCATAGGTCAGTAATAGAAATTCCTGCTACCTCATGCTGCCTCTGCAAAAAGAGCAAACTAATGAATATAATCCACAGAATCAGGATGACATAGATTGATTTTCAGAGATATGTTGAGGTGGTAAGGTAACATTGTGAAACAAAAATAGCTCAAACAGGTTAACTTGAGCATCTGTTTGAATTACTGAGTTTGTTTTGGTTGGTTTTACAAGTGGAAAATGACAACTTTGTTGTGCTGTGGGAAAATACACTGTTTTAAGCCTTTTGAAAGAAATTACAGGCAGTGGAGATGAAAAGCCAGTAACAAGTCACTGAAGAGTCTTTTTTAATTGGGTAGTCCAACTGCCCGATCTGTGAGTTCCTGAGTTACTTTTTATAGCAGCTCTGAAGTCAAAAATGCCCTAAAAAGAATTGGAAAGAGCAGAACTTTAAAAGGAAAAGTGGTATACTTAGCCATCTTCAGAATCTGAGGAGGAGCGTCAATTTTGAGAGGCTTAATTAGCCGACAGAGTTTATTTCTTGTTTTAGTATGCATCTCAGGTCACTGACCGTTGAAGGGTTATAGATTGACCGTGCTCCAAATATGTATACTCACTCAAGGTTAGGGAAGACAAATTCAGGCTATAGAGAGGACATTACTCCACTAGGCAGCTTTCTGGTGACCTATGGATCCTATCCATCCATCCAGAACAGTCTGCAGAGATACTGAGGTAAAGTTCCATGCCTTGTCTGCTGCACCAGACATAGGCTAATGGAGGAATCAGAGAAGACATAAGCGACAGTAAGGAAAAAATGTACTCTCTACTTCAAGCTCTCAATGTGATGATCTCATAACAGATTCCTGAAATTGGTTCTGAACATTGGAAAAAGATTGTAATGAGTTTTATGAGCTAGTAATCCGAAAGTTCAGTCTATATATCAAAATTTAAAATAATTAGTTTTTTCCTTTTCAGCTTTACTGTCAAGTGACAGATTTCCCCCTTCACGTTTCTATTTATGTGCCTTAGCTGGCCTAATTATTACCAGTGTCCTCTGGAGCCTTGAACAATAATTCTTATTGGCAGCACTAATACTGAAGAAAAAATTAATCAGCTCCAGGCTCACCTTCTGCTGATACTAAATAAGTTCCTCATGATCTTTGTCTTTTATGAGCTTGGGGAAAAAAAAAAAAATATATAAAATACTGGGGGAATTTGTATCACAGAACTAATAGAGGGAGATTCGGTTCAGTGTAACACCTCTTAGCAGGGAAGGCTTGCAAAAAAAACAGACTAGTCTCTATTTATCAGATAGCCACACACTCAGAAGAAGATTTTTTTATACTAGTAAAGTGTTTCCAAATTTATTAATTTGGAAATACTTGCATCTTGCTTTAAGAAAGCCTATCCTCAGAAAGACAGAGTTATTAAATTCCATACACCAATACCATTTGAGAGAAGTATGGAGAAGAAGTCCGAGGATCCAAATAGGATGGAAAGGAGGGTGGTGAACTCCAGGAGGGCTCCCTGAAGTCTGCTCAGTCTTCTTGAGAGTTCCCCTGGGAAAACAAAGTAGGAAATGGAGCTGCAGCGAGCACCCAGGAGCTTTCACTCGACAAACCATGGCTTCAGCAAAGCAGGTTCTTCATCTCACAAGATTGGGAACACTTCCACGTAGCCGTGTCGTGTCAGATACTCTGACATCTCTTCTGTAACTCATAAGATTTCCACCTTGTCTAATTAGGCCTCGGGAGCATTTCTGATGCCCAAGGTATTTTTTTCTGTTATTGTTGTAGTCCAAATACCCAAAAAGGTTAGTTTGTCACCAGTGATATGAGGTGTACGTGATGAGAATGCATTGTCCCACATTTGTACAGAATTGCCCCAGTAAAATAAATAAATAAATAAAGTTTTGCAAAACCTTGTGTTAAAGGGCACAGCATACATAAAGCAAAAAATTGTATTTGCATACCCTAGCTAGTAAAAAGACAATCAATTGTGGGAACTGATAAAGGGAAAGTTACTTTCAGTGACTGAAACAGAATCTTCAATACGATCAGAAACTGCCCTACATGTGAAAGGTGTGTTAACCTGTCGTGATGTGAAATAATTTACAGAAGAGTATGATTTTAAACAAGTGTTTTCTTATTTGGTGGGAAGGTTTTAAGTTCAGCAAGACAATTTAATTTATGTTTTCTCTGCACATCTTCCACCTTTATCCTCCTGAACAGGAGGTTGGACCTCCTTCTATTCATGTCGGAGGTTAGAGAAGGTATTTTCTAAAACTGCTGTAAAGACTAGGTGAACATCCTGTTTACACTACAACTGACTTTTTCTCCTGGCCATTTCATGTCCAGATGCAGCTATTTGAGATACAGTGGTGCTATCCCTGGACAAGGCATGTGACACCCTCTCTGGCATTGAGCGCCAGATATGCTGCCTTTTGGAGTTGCTGTTGCCAGTACAGTCCCACTGCGTGCAGTCTGCGTGGCAGAGGGTGCCCACCTACTGCCATATGCCATGCAAAGTGCTGTCGGTCAGGATGCCCTTCACAGTACTGGGTGCACTGGGAGGCAGCCTGTCTCTCCTAGTCTACCAGTGTGCTCTCTGCAGGAGTTCATGGCTCAGCTGAAGTGATGCCTAGGGACCTGGGGTGTCTTCCTCCAGTTGTGTGACCCAGGGATGCCAGCAGCAGCTGGAGTCACCCCTCCTGTCCATCTCTGCAGTGACTCCCACTGTTGTGGGAGATGTCAGTTCCCAAAACAGGATAGCTCTGCATTATATGGTGTGTTGGAAGATAGCACATATTCCCGTTACACCACCTCCAAACAGGTCTCTTCTGGCCTTACCTTACTGTTTTGTAGGTATTCTCTGGGTCTTGAAAACTTCCCATGAGGTTTTTTCAACCTTATCACTGATTTCAGAGTGTTAGGGACATAAGAAACCTCAGGAGAATAGTCTCCACAGCTAGTAGGCCCACCTTGGCACTTACCTTGCAGTGCCATCTACAGTCGAAAAACTCTGCTGACACAGAGGTGACATCACAGTATTCTCAGTTAGCTGCTCGCAGGTTTAGCAGAGTAATCCTGACACAAAAACTATAGCAGTCCAGTTTTCTTCACAGGCGGAGCTTGTTGAGTGCAGGACTGAAGGCAGTTCGCTTGAGCCAGTCTCAGCTGTGCCAGTGGCTCGATGAATATATCGCATCAGGCAGTGGAGAGAGTATTCACCCTTCCTCACCCTCAGCACAGGCTTTCTCCATGCTAAATCAAAACAAGCTCTACTAGGACTGCTGAAAACAGGAATTTAACTTCTGTGCTTTAAACTGTCCTCTGTATGAAGCTGTTTCTGATCATTGACTCCCTTGCAAAACAGTGGGCAATAGGGCTATTTAAAGCATGTTGAAACCTATGAATGAAAGGCTGGTTAAAAACTGGTAAATATTTCAGTACTTATAAATTTTGAGATTCAGTTTTGCTTCAGTGCATGATGAAAATACAAATGAAGATGCAAATGAAACTGTAAAAGACATGAATAGAGTCTCTTTTTCTACAGTTTTTAAAACAACGTTATGCCAGATTTGGTGTGTGTAGGAAACCAAATAAAAACTAAAGAAGGCTCATTTTTTATCTCGAGTAATTCCAACCTACCGAGCTATCATTTAAGACCACTTTAGAAAAGATAGTGCATTCTATTCCAAGACAGAATATATCTGTCTTTTTTTTCTTCTTCTTTTTTTTTTTTTTCCCCCTGTCTTTTTAAAAATATCCTGGTGGTTGAATAGTTCCCATTAGCTTTGCTGACTGAGACAACATTCTCTGCTCACTGTACGAGTTGCCCACAAAGCACAAATTCATAGTCCCTATGCTCATATAGTTTGACTTCCTGTGTCAGGCTAGCTTAACAAACACTTCTTTCTTAGAAGATACCAATCTCCTAGGGTTTCACGACACAGGCAATATTTTTAGCTGTAAAGGACAAATCTTTCTTAGCAACTGAACTGAAAGCATGGACCTCTTCCCCAAGAGCAACACAGACAGCCTCATCATCTCCTGTTCAATATGCTAGAAATACTCTCTCATCTCTTCTGGATGGAAGAAGTCGTCAAGTCGTATTCAGCGAGGCCTCCCAAAAAAAGTACAGACCTGTGGATCTGTCATTAATCAGCGTGTAAAAGAAAGTGCTGGCTCAAGCCAGCTCAGTCCAGCTCCGTTCAGCTGCTGCTGCTATCTAAGGGCCTCGGATGTATTTTGCCACTAGATGACAGTGTCGAGACACATTTGTTCTCATTTCATCCTGCTTTTACAAAGGCATTCAGGAAAAACAAATTTTAAAAACGATAAATTTATTACTAGCATTTTGTAAAGCCTTATTCTTAAAATATGAGAGGAAAATACAATTGAAGAAGCTAAAATTTCTAGCGAATATGGTATAATTTTCTGAAGTAGAACCAGGGAAAAATCTTTTCAGGCTATAACAAGTAAACAAGTTCATTTTGTATTTAACTATTTTAAATAGTTAAGATACTACTTAGAGACAGAATTAATTTCTTTCACCTAATCACAAACGTATTCAAATATTATAGGATCAAAATTAGGGAGAGAAGGTGGTCTGTGAGATTTCTGTTTGACTTGGCTAGGAAAAAACATTAGTTTCTTCCCTAGTTTTGCCAAAGTCCTCTTATCTGAGAGTATATGCTTTCCTTGCTCAGCTGAGAAACTCTGTTTTTTCTCACATGAAAGACAGCTAGTAATCAACAACCAGGAGAAAAAGAAAGGAACCCATAAATTGCACTAATCTTCCTCTTTTTTCCCCCAATTGGGAAGAAAACAAGAAGTCTCCCGTTACCCCGAAGGTATTATGTGGAGTAGGAGGACTCCACCCAGCTATCTGACTGGGACTAGAGCAAATTTGCAGTCTTATTTCTAGACCTTGAAAGCTGAAATCATCCCTGAGTCAAGTGCAGTTCTCCTTCTGACGCAGAATGTGTCCACACACTCCCGCATTTGTTTGGTCTGATGGTTATCTGAACAGCTATCCTTGTGCTAAATATTGCTCAGCTCCTGCCAAGGTACCTGCAGGCAGCAGGACTGTCTCCAGGCTCAGGCAGGCTAGCAGAACAGGGAGACTGACCTGAAGTGTTGACTGAGAAACAGGGACACTCTGCTGTAATTCTGATGCCATTTTGAGCAAATGTAAGATTGCTTTAATTTTGCATCATTTGGAAGGGAAATAAAAGGACTCATGCTCAGAATTTGTAAGAGGCAATTCAGTAAACTTTCATTTAAAAAATGAAATGAAACCTGTAGTATTTGAAATCCAAAAAGACGTTAAAAATGCAGACACATTCAGTCAGTCAGTCAGCCTTCATTTTTGAAAGTCTTTTTTTTATCATGCATACATCTTTCCTAGTTGTTGCTGCTTGAGGGTTTGGTCAGCGGTAAATTGCTTCCAGAAGAAGTGGCTGCCACTTCTTGAAAAACAGTCTTATCAGCTTGTTACTTTTCAAAACCTTCTTCAGCGAGAATAAAGCTGTGAGGGTAGATTACGTAAAGGACTGGATTAAGTTTTTACCAAGCCAGCAAGTATTTGGTCAGTTCAGTGAAGATACTGTAGACCTACATCACTAGATCTGCAATAAATCCTGAAGTGATGGTGATTTCAAAAAAACTCCCCTTTTGAACCCAAATCAGACCAGATCTTGTTTTCAGCAGAGCCTTGCAAACCTGCTTGAGCACAACTGAGCAAACTGCAGCAAAGATATGGGAATGAATGTCTAAGGCAGGGATTTTGTGGGCCAGCTTTGCCAACAAAGAAAACATTGCAGACTACATCACGGTCTGTTACACAGCTCACAACACCCTTCTAACACCTTTCTTATCAGCAATAACACTGTAATACTAGAATAATACTGCCCAGACCACAAATGGATGTTTTAGCAGAAGTATGTAACATTTTCCAGATAAGTGATAAAATACTTCAAAATCACTATGACAGCCAGGACACTCCAAGTCATCTCACCATACTAATTCTATTTCAGCTACTTCACATAATGACAGTGCAAATGTAATAGAAACCACCAAGAGTACAGGATCCTTGTCCTGCAAAATAGGACAGAAAAAGATTAGGTAAAAAAAATTCACAGATGAAAATTATTTTTTTTTTTTGTGAAAAAAAAAGAAAGACTACAGGCACATTTCAGCTGTAAGTGCTGGATACCAGTTCACCCACAAATGACATGGTTAAGAAAAATCCAGGTGCCTGTCCTGTTTGCTGGTGGTTGGAGTGGTGGGATGTCTGCAAGACCCTGTCCACTCCATGGGAGCCCTTGCCACTCAAGACCCCAACCCCACTGTGTCCTTACTTGCTTTATCTCAAAGAAGAGGTTGAGGAGAGTAGAAGGAGCTATTTTGCCTCTTTTTATTCCCCACTAATGGTCGTTTCTCTCTGAACATACCCATTTGTTTGCCAGGTACTCTTACTTGTTTCTTCAGCTCTATTTTTATAGGAAATAGTAGGAAGAAAGAAATAAAGATCATTTTTCATGCCAAAGCTCATTAAGCAAATTTGGTTCAGCTTCCAAAAAAAAAAAAAGAGAGAGAAAAGGAAAGGAAAGGAAAAAAGTAACTCAGGAGACTGTTTTTCCCCATACTGCAGTAGCATCCTTAATGAGCTGACCTGTGAGAAATTATTTTTGTCTGCCTTTTACTGCCTTAGATAAGAGTTCGCAGCAATGTCTCACCTCAGCATTGTCTTATGTCTTGGCTCAGTTATAGGGCAAGCACAACAAAGCCTTTATTATGTTCTTACCAGTGCAGGAACATTTTATACCAAGTGGCATTATGCTACCCTTCCACCAAAGCATGTAAAAACAAGTCTGGGGCAAAATATACTCAGAGGTGGCATTCTGAGATAAGAGACCCTTTATGGAATTTTCAAGTGACTGCTGTTACACAGCTGTGAAAGGGCTGAGACACACTACACAATTTTTTCTAATAAACAGGTCCAAATAGATGGGGTTTAATGATATTATGTAGTCAATGTGATGATTCACTAGTTACTCTGTAGGACATTGCTGTTACAAGCTCTCCTCGGGGTCCTTTTCTTTCTGCGGTCTACTTTTATATGACTTAAAGCTTTGTGCTCAGCCTTTTTCAGCCTGAGCAGATTACAGACAGCTTTTTCTCAGCTCCTTCCAACAGAGATCTGTATTACCAGTACAGGCAAAATCCTTGCACAGACACATTTTCTCTGTCCTCACATATAGCCAAACACCAAAGCTCGCATAGCTTTATGCAAAGGACAGGCCAGGGAGGGGAAGAAAATAACAGAAAATTTCTTTTATAAAGGCAGCTTCTGAAAAGTAAGAAGCTTGATCTGTCTGCTCCAGTCTCTAAAGGCGTATCTCCCTTTAACAGCTAGTAAATCTCTGATCTGGGACTCAGCTGCTTCTCGCATAAAAATGGCATATGCTGCTGAACCTTCAGATGCCTCAGCACCTACAGATATTTTAGACTCATAAGCACTCAGAAGAAGTCACGTCCAGATGGTATAAGACTTAAACATCATTTCTTTTTCTCCCTGGGACTTGATTATCTCCTGTCTTGCTCTTTATATTGCTTGTACTGCTTGTACCTTCTAATTTATAGCTCTGTAAAGCATTGCCATTTTGGTAAGGTGACACTATACACACACCTGTAAGTGGCTGCATAGTATATAAAGTAGGAGAAGATTAGGTCCGTGGTTCCAATCTGTCCTGCAGAAGCTAAAAAACAACCTAGAGGGAAAAGAAGAATAGGAATTACCAGCTGCATAGGACAGCAGAAGATAAATAAAACTTTTATTCTCCCATCAGTCAAGGAAGCAGAAAAAAAAATATGCAGTGAACTCAGACACTTCATCTAGATTGCTTTTCTCAGATCCCAAAATGTAGGTATATAATGAAAGAAAGTCTGTAAAAATGTTTTCAGGAGTTTTTCCTGAAAGCATATGAACCAGTGTCATCCTGTTGCCTTCAGCAGAGTGCTCAGTCACTCTAACAGCAGTGATTCATTCTATAGCACATTTAAATGGCACTTATCAGTATTTCTGATATATATATCAGAAAACCTATAGGCAGCAAGCACAGCACTGCCTATAACTATATAGCTGAAGCCCTAGGCATCTGCCTCATGCACCTGAAAAACTGGTAAGGAGGTAATTTCTTCTCTCAGTGCAAGACAGAACACTTGCAGTGCACATCTCATGCTGCAAGAGGAGTACTGAAAAGATTAATGCTTCTGAATAAGGAAGCCAGGCTATCAACAGCTGCTCATGCTGCTTGCGTGAGGAGAGAGGAAAGCGTTCCTTTGCTGTCCTTTGCCTCCTAGGGGACGTGACAGCCTCCCTATAAGACTACAGCTGCTGGAAAAAGTTCAGGTCTGTGACCCTGTAATGTGTCTAGTTGGTCTAAAAAAGACCAATATATGTATTAAAATCATTCAGCAGTAGGTATTTATAGTGTTTGTGAATAGTTCAGACATACATATATGCAGCTTATAATATAATCGTATGCACCAGTGCTAGTCAGACTTTCTACATGCGGATAAGCAAATGGGGCTGACGCAAAGTACTACAGCTATGACCCCTTCAAAAGCTATTTTATCTCAGAATACTTTCTTATTTCCCATTAGGTCTATCCCCTATGCACAATTATATCAACATTTTAATTATTTGAAGTACGACAAACACATAAATCCCAATATTCCTTATGAAGGATTTAGATAAAAGTGAAAAAAGAAAAAAAAAAAAAGAAATTTGCACAAGGCTGTAACTATCAGGTTGCTCAAAATGTAAGTTTTGAACCTACCCTGTGAGAAATGCTCATAACAAGAACTGATTCAGGTTGGTTCATAAATCTATTGATTACAGTGAAACATTAACACTTAATTCATCTGCAACACTGCCTAGAGGCTGCTCTTTATGGTGAGTTAAAGAAAAGCATTGGACATCTCCAGGATGCTCTACACATTGTCACAGAAGCTTTTTAACATCTGAAGAGCTACTATGTCCATAAGGGGAGTATCAAAGAACCATGAAAGTTGTAGACACATTTAGGATACCAAAATATCAAAAAGGAACAAAGTCAGTAATAAAATGGTGAATATGCAATCTGGTGAATAGCTTTAATCAGGCCCCTAGAAAGTCCAGAAATGGAAGGGAGAAACTAGTAAGGGACAGGAATGGGTTAAAAGAGCTCAGCATTAACTCTGCTTGAATGGAAATCAGTGCCTTCCAGAGGAACAAGGCAGGATCCTCGTTTGGGTTTTAAAAATAAAATAAAAAAACCCAAACCAAACCAAAAAAAAAAAAAAAAAAGAAAAACCAAACAAACCAGTATCTGTGGTCCTTTCTTATCCATTACCTGTTTTCCTAAAGTAAACTTTCTCCTGGCATGAAAAGTAAGCACCGCATTATCCCAGGAATAGAGATTTATTTTACTGAATAACAGGCAGGTAGAAATCTTTTAGTTGATACAAATGCTAGTACAGGGCTAATCTTTCTGTCTCTGTATAGATGGTGCCCAGCTCACTTCATGTGACTCAGCTAGGAACAGAAATGTAACATATGGAACTGTTTGTAGAATCAGCATTGAAATTTTAGTCAAGCAGCTTCTGTAATTTTAAATCCATTCTGACCCAGCAGAATTATTCCCTTTCTATAATTAAGTCTGTCGTAACTGTAATAGGATCCATATCTGATGTTGGAGAGAATGCTACTTTAACAAAAAAGAACATGATAAAAACTGCCTCATCAAAAATGAAAAATATTCAGAAATACTAACTTTTCAAAAAGGAACAGTAAACAAGTCATTTAAGATGTCAACATAATCCTTTCCCTTATTTTCACATTATTGTGTTTAAAGAAAGACCATCTTGTAAGCAAAATAATATATTCTATAATTTGCATTTAACATTGCACCTGACATAATTTCCACCCATTCAACAAAAGCAGGTTTTTTACTTCTGCTCCACAGAATGCATCTCTGGGACTCTCAGGCTGCCAGGGACTTGCTTATAACAAAAAGAGAAAAAAATATACACCATTCCTATAAAAATAGTGGGTCTCAGCATATTAACACAGTCAAAGCAATCTGGTATGCAAAAGAAATGAAAACAGCTACAGCAGGTTGATAAGAAACAAACAGTATAGGATACAAAAGAAGCCAACATAAGAGATGAATTTTGAATAAAATGAAACGTTCTGGTTGACTTAAAACTTAGAGAGTGTGGTAAACCTCCTTGACTGCCAAAGCTATCTGGCAGTGCGTGGAACTGTTCAACATAACTTACAGTGAGGAAAAAACCCAACATTTCCATGTTACACAGCAGGACCAGCTTCAGGTAGGCAAATGTCACTGACAGCGAGGAAATGGTTAGTACAATAAACTGTACCAGTGTAGTGGCTGAGGTCACAGCCTGAGACACCCACATGCAACGGCTTTCTGTTATGGATCTCCTCTCATACTCATGGGATGGAGGCATATACATGGTCCCATGTGCATTTGCACAGAGGCAGTGTAGATCCATGAGAAAGCAGGTTTGTACTAATTCAAAAATATAAACAAGCCTCACTGTATAAGAGAGGTTAGTTTTCCAAAACCAGAAATGTTTTACTACTGCAGGTAAACAAGCTGAACACTGAGATACAGAAAGTCAATTGTAGGCTTAGCAAACTAAAAATACTCCTCTCAAAATTCACTTGACATCTCTGCTTAAAAAAAGTTTCAGCCTTTAGCAAACATAATTTAAACAAAGAAAAGATGATTTGTTCAAATCTACTCCAAGCTTTGATGTAAGGTTATTTTTCTAATTAATTGAATGAAAAACTAGTTCTCTTCCCCATCCAACTATCCAACATCCAACCTCTGCTATACACAACATGTGCTGTCACATATTAGCTCTCTTTTATTCTTAAGCTCTACATTTGACCTTTCCACACAATATTGTTTTCTACAAATTATCTTTATTTTGAGATTAAAAAATTACAGCACTTTTTTTTTTTTTTTTCTCCAAGATCAACCTGCCATTAAAAAGTAATCATGGGATGCATTCTTCCCATTCATGTTTCACTAGCAAAAGCATCTACTGAACAGCAAATAAACATTCTTTAAGTCTACATTTGGCAAGATAAGACTTGAGATTTAATAAGTGTAAACCCGTATCTTGTTCCATCATAGACTGAATAGTAGAATTTAGGCAACAAGAAGAAATGCTAATTTAATTTTTTCTTTATTCCCAAGAGAGACATTTTGATATTACACATAGAACCTTTATTTTTTAGTAGTGCTATTCTACTCATCAGAGATCTGCAAACAGTATAAATTTACCTTGTAGAGGCACCAACTGTATCAGTAATGAGTATATCTCCATAACCAAGAAATAGTTAGTCATAAAAAGTGTCCTGACTTGAGAATGTAGTTACTTACAATAACTAAATTAAACTCCTGGAACCACAACAGGGTTAGCATGTGTTAAGTGGTTAGGTATTTTTTCGGAATGAAGGAATTAATCTTCACACAGAATCAGAATCAGAATTCACATGCTGATGGATTGATTTTTCATTAGCCTGTTACCAAGTAATGAGAAGGAAACAAAGGCCTTAACTGAAAGCTGAAAAATATTTGAGATAACGAAATTATTCTTCTAGGTGTTCCACATCTCTACCCGTGTAGATGGCAACTATAAAACATGGCTAGGAATTACTTCATCCTATCTGAATTGAAAAACTGTTTCATTCTGAGCCTGCAACATAAGTAACTGTGTCATCAGATGAAAATTGTCTACAGAGCTTCTGCTCCCATTAAAAACATCTGCAGAATGTCTCATTACCTGAGGCTTTCACGACTTTATAGCATTGTCTGTCTCACACACATCTTGGTTAAAATGCCAGTCCCAGACTTTCTTGAGAGTTTTTCAACATGTTTTCCTCCTCTGCTTACAGAAGCTCATTTTCTACACCAGTCAATACTTTTTAAAAATAATGACACACCATCTAGGACAAACATGTAAGTAATGTTCCATCAGTCAACATCATAGAGCTGGGGCTTATTTGGGCTTTTCAAAGAGATTTAGGAGACCCCTAATGAAGTGCTGAGAGTTACAGCAAAGCACAAGCTTCAGTGATCCATCTGATTTTGGGGAACTGTTTTTCTCTACAAAGCCATTAAAATCTTTGGCTCATGAAACTGTGGCCAATAGTCCTGGCAGTCATCCTGTGCTCCTAGAAGGTGGTAACATGCTGTCACTATAAAGGAGTGTGATTTTAAGAACATCTTTGAAAATGCCAAACCCTTTGTTCACACTGAAAGATTAAAATAATTAAAGATACCTCTACGCAGGCGTAAAAGACAAGTCAAGCTGTGACCTGAGTGTTCATGGGACAGATATACAAGCTAAGGAGTCAGTTATGGCCATGCAGGTCTCAGTGTGTGAAGGAGCAGAATTAAAAAAAAGAGCTGAACTTCCAGGTGGAAAGCTGTGAGGCACTCAGAGCTTTCAGGGAATGCAAAGGATGAATGCCACATTATGGTTGTCAAACTGACCAAGGAGCTGCATGCTTCTCAGGCAGTCTGTGAAACTTCAGAGTTGGTCAACAGGGCTGACAAAGGGTTGCAAGCTGTATTTGATTGCTGTCACAAATTCACTAAAATAGACAAGACTTGTCCAGAAAAGTTCATGATGAAAGGGCCAACATTTTTTCTCTTTGCTGTATTGAATAAAGATTTTTGTCTCTTGATCATGAGTGATACTAATACTTAAAGTTCTTCATTGATTCTAGAAGACCCAAGTTTGATTCTCTCTCTGCTTCTGAAGCCCTTTATTAACTTTACATACAAGAAAGGAATTTTCTGAATGATGCTAAGTATCTGCAAAATCTTGGAGTTGTATGTATGAAGGAGAGTTTTGAAAAGGCATGTCTTGTGAGTGATGGATGTGACCAGGAATTACCAGTGTATGATTGCATCTTACATATTTTCCAAAGCATACATCTTGTATTCATGTTTAAATACCAGCTAAAAAACAGCTTGTTAATTATTTTCCAAAACCATTTTCTCCATCAACTTTCAATCAGGTTTGGTCCCAAAAACTATGGGGCAGGGAGAGGGGACAGAGCATGTGAGAATGTCCATTAATGTTGATGTAAGTATTATTGTCCCAAGTGCTAATATCCTCTGTAGAGTTTACATACCAACTTACAGGCGTGCTTTTTGGCAGGTTTGCTAGAATATGGATACAATTTTCAAAAACATCAGAAAGACGTAGAACCTGGGAAACTTATCAGTCACTTCTGAAGACAAAACTTGAAAAAGACTTTATCATTACTACAGATTTCACTGTAAGGCTAGAGATACCTGAATTATTTCAGAGCAGGTTACCTGAGACACTTTTAGCTTTAGCCTCACCTACAAAAACCAGCATATAGCAGTGTATGCATTATATAGTTAGTTTTCCATTGGGTTGCTCCACTGGTTTTGAGGTACACTAACATATTACTTTTGAAGGAAGAGGAGAACAATACAGGCTTTTGAAACAGTTCTAGCCAGCGCTAGAGCTCCTAGCAGCATTAAATGAAATCTTGTCCAAGGCCAGTCTTTTTTTCTCTTGTATTTTTCCAGCTATTGAATTTGCCTTTGTTCTCTTGCAACTCTCAGCTGTGACTTGGCAACGTTAGACTGGCAAAGTGAAGACATTTTTTCAAACCACTACTAGATGCTGGACAAAATGCCAACTGACTGGAGATTCATTCGTCGTGACATATAAAAGCTACCTCTACTTTATGTAAAAGCAATAGTTTATTATTTTTGTAATACTTTTTTGAGTTTCAGTTAAAAACACAGTGAAGAACAAATGAATGAATGCTGACCTTTTTTTTTTTCCCATCATCTCATCTGGTTCAGGTTTTCCTTCTGTAAAAGTGCATGGCTTTGCCATTTGTCTAAGCATGATGGGAAGATCAAGTTGACTGGAAGGAATAAATGAAATACTGAAAGTGCAAAAGTGTGCAAGCTACTTTCCTGTCACTGTAGAATGACAATTTAAAAAAAAAAACAAAAACAGATTACATGCAGCTTCAAAAATGTGAACGTATTATCCAGTTCATATTCATTGGAATAGGAACATATTCACTGGAATAGGAACGTATAAATAACAAGCCATGCCTCTGTATTTTTGCAAATACTAATAAATACTGGCTTTTTCACAATAAAATTACTATTAAATACTGAAACTGTTTTCTATTCAAGAAAACACTCACATCCTACTATCATTTAGCCCAGCTTAAATGCACCCAAGACCTCCACACCCAGTGTGATCAGTTCCCAGATATAGTAATAACTATAACCAGAAAATTTATATTAGATGCAATAAAACATATCCAGCAGTAGAAACTAAAGTGGGATTTTTTTTTTTCCCAGTATGGCCTAAAGATGATTTAACCATCTTAACGACTGCTTTCTGGCCATTTTCCCTGGCACTACATTATTTTTAAAATATCATATTTATTTACTTGGTATCAGCATCCTGAACTTCAGAATATTTTAACCTAGTTGTAGAAAAAACTTTTGCCAGCTTGGATCTAATTTCATGTCATAAATCTCTTCAAGCAGGAAAGCCTCAGCGAGAACACCTTAGTTATGTTGCCTTGTATCACCTCCTTTGGAGGCTTGGTCAGGCTGGCATTTGTGCCACTGCCACCTTTTCCCCATTCTGCTGTGTTTCAAGTGACACATCTTTTGTTTGTTTCAACATCACGTAACAAAAATATTTTAATTCTGTGTAACTTGTAGAACCAGATTTCTTCCACTTAGGGGAATCACGATACCAATGTATTCACATAACCTTGAGGTTATCAGCAACTGGAAGATGTTTTTTCAGTTATTTCTTTTACCTTGTTCTTCCTTTTACCTTTTTGGGGTATGAATAGTAGGGAAAAGGACATGGAGGGTGAGAGCGTTAGTCTGTGCTGTAGGCTGAGTCAAACATTGAGTCAGAGCAGTCTCAGTTTCTGCTGTACTCAATCCCCATGAAATAAATTGCGGGTATATATGGTTCACCCTGAAAATAGTATGACCCTTCAAAGTGTTCCATGTCCATACTGCATTTCTGTGAAGGTCATCTGCACCCAGAGAAGGGAAAGAGCTTCACAAAGTAATTTTACCACCTTCAAGGCACTTTTTGAGTACGGCACAAGTAGGGCCTAATAAAACAGAGAAACAACCCAACAACTTTATCTGCAGGACTTTGCAGGGCATACATTGTGCAAGTGTGTTTCTAAGAGTTCATTCAACAACATCAAGCATACGCTATGGTTCTGAAGTGTGTTAAAAATATATCAAAATCTAGAATTAGCATGTTTAGCATTAGGGCATCTGTTGAGTTTTGAGAGTAGGAAGTTTTGATTTCCTTAATGAATATTTTTAATAAGTATTTGTTAACATATATATTCAGATGACCAGAGGATTTCATAACTACAGTTGGTCCAAAAAATAATTTTTCACTGAAAAATATTCAAATAGTTTTTCTTGTCAAGTGTTAATTATATTGTAGGGATAGATAGATAGATAGATAGATAGATATAGATAGATAGATAGATAGATAGAATACAGATTTTTAAAAATCAAGTATTTTCTGTTTCTCCTTATGTTCAAAAAACACAAATTTAAACACTTTAGATTTTTGCCTCTTTTATCCTCATGCCTCTACCTCTGTTTGGCCACAGAATGTAATTGGATTAATTAGGTCCACTGCTTCACTTCCATTTTTTCCATTCTTGTGGCCTCCTACAATTGAAATCTTTCAGAGCTAGAAAACTAAAAGAGGTACTGTAAACTTCTAACTGTTTTACTTTAGTTTTAAAACATTCAAAATATGAAGGATGCATAATTTTGGTTTGAAATTTCAGGTTAAAAGAGAAGTGTGTTTCAACAGAGGGAGAATCTTTTATGGGAAAATCTTTCAAGTGAAAAAATTCAGCTAACAGTGTTCATGTTCATAGTACTGAAGTTTTTATGGTTCTGATGTGGGAAGTCCCTCAGCCACAAATCACTGGAGGTTGGGAAAAAATATTGGGAAGTTAATGTTTGTATGGAATTTAATGTCTTCAGCAACCTGTGTTGGCCAATATAAGAGACAAAATGTTGGACTAGGCAGACTTCTGCTCCAATACCATAGCAAGACTCTGGTGCTTTTTCTGACACTGAAGTTCTTTCTAATTTATATTCAAGAATAATAAACCTAATGGGGCAGACCTCAAACCACTTATGATATCAAGCTGATAATTATAACAGACTTTATAATGTAAAATGCATGTAATAGCCATAAGAGATACTAAAATAGTTCAGTAAGTGCTATAACATTAATTTTCAATGGCTAGATGGTGATGACACATAGCATGCTTCATTACTGCATTAAATCCTTAAAACTAGTATAGTCTTAAGCATGTGAAGTTGGACATAGAAAGCTAGGGTATTTTGATACTGACTTAAATTTTATTAGAAAGAAAGTGACAGAAGAGTCTCTTCTTCTACTTATAATTGCAGTGGACCTTGTGATTCTTGGCCATGACATCACAGAAACAGAGAAAGGAAAAATTAAAGATGTGCCTTCCTTAAAAACAATCAATTACTCCATCAGTTCCCTTTGCCTTTCCAACTCTCACCATAGCGGACTTAGAGATAGATAGTGGACTTTCAAGGGATACAAAGATTGGACCTGAGTGAGAAGCTCTTGGATTGAAGCAATAGCAAGAAATTGCACAAAACCTTTAAGTGTTCACCACCATGAACTAAGGGAACAAGATACCAAAAGCTGTAAAAAGCGGCCAGGAAAAGTCAAAGATTTGCACTTCATACAT
Organism: Ceryle rudis; assembly: GCA_033439905.1. Classification (NCBI taxonomy): domain Eukaryota; kingdom Metazoa; phylum Chordata; class Aves; order Coraciiformes; family Cerylidae; genus Ceryle; species Ceryle rudis. The sequence goes on along the minus strand of JAAGNO010016881.1, from coordinate 7,521 downwards.
GCAGATCTACATACACTCACCTGCCACTGAGGTCTTTGAGACTCTTTTCAAGCATGGCAGAAATATAAGTATGTATTAGAGTTGTGTCTTCACTAGTGTATTCAACTGTTTACAGCACATGGAACATACTGTAAATTCTGAAGTACTTTCTTTAACTAGGTACTGTAAACTATCACTAATACAGTATGTAAAGAAGACAGGTCTATAGTGTAGGCAAGCTTCCTTTTGTACCAAGCATGCATTTCTTTTCTACATTTTATCCCATCATCTCTACCCACCTTGAATTACTAGAACTAGCTCTTCACTCAGTTTTAAAGTCTGCTTTGAAACACAGGTATCTTCTGTAGCCTTTTGCTTGGGCAAGCCTTTATTTCAGTCTGTCTGCACAAGTCAGTGTACATTTAGCCTCCTTCCTTCCTTCCTTCCTTCCTTCCTTCCTTCCTTCCTTCCTTCCTTCCTTCCTTCCTTCCCTTCCCTTCCTCTCCCTTCTCTTCCCCTCCCTCTCCCCCCCT
>JAAGNO010016880.1:0-16742 GCA_033439905.1 Ceryle rudis | reverse complement strand
CTCAGCCTGTCCAGGTCCCTCTGCAGCATCTCCCGACCCTTCAGCAGATCGACACTCACCCCCAGCTTAATGTCATCTGCAAATTTTCTAATGGTACGCTCAATCCTCTCACCCAGGTCATCAATAAAGATGTTGAATAAAACTGGGCCCAGTACTGATCCCTGGGGGACACCACTGGTCACCGGACACCAAGTGTATGCCATACCATTCATAATCACTCGCTGTGCCCGGTTGTTTAGCCAGTTTTTAACCCAGCAAAGGGTGCACCCGTCCAAGGCATGGGCTGCCAGCTTTTCCAGGAGGATGCTGTGGGAGACTGTGTCAAAGGCTTTGCTGAAGTCTCGGTAGACCACATCCACAGCCTGCCCCTTGTCTACTAGATGGGTCACCCAGTCATAGACTGAGATAAAATTGGTTAGGCAGGACCTTCCTTTCCTAAACCCATGGTGTCTGGGCCTGAGCTCCTGGCTGGCAATGTGTTGTCAGTCAAAGAGAGTTACTGTAGAGCAACCAATGGAGACACAGATTTTTCTCAAGAGGCACAAATACTTGGAGAATCCCCAGGAAAAATGAGAACAAATGGCAGTTCAGAACAATGGCATTCACTGATCTAAATCTTATTGAGAGAGATGCTAAAAGTAACTTGCTCAGAACGTATTAAATTTTCTTCAGTGTGACTTCACCAATTTAACTTGTTGCTGTGTTATGCTGAAGCTGAGATATTCCGCTGAATTAAAATATGGGTGGTAAATAGCAACAGAGGTTCATTGTTATAAGATGGGTCTATAGAAGAGCTGTCTTAGATTATATATAAAAAAAATTCAGAGTGTTACTATTCACATACAAGAATTTATCATGGTCTATATAATAGGTAGGTTCAGTAAAGTTAGACAACTATTGTTTTATAATATGCCTGAGTTATCATGGACCCATCACAAACTCAAAGGGCAATTACAGAATCACAGAATCATTCAGGTTGGAAAAGACCCTTGGGATCATCAAGTCCAACCATCAGCCCTACCCTACAAAGTTCTCCTCTACACCATATTCCCCAACACCACATCCAAATGACCCTTAAACACATCCAGGGATGGTGACTCAACCACCTCCCTGGGCAGCCTATTCCAGTGTCTGATTGCTCTTTCTGTGAAAATTTTTTTCTTAATGTCCAGTCTAAACCTACCCTGTTGCAGTTTGAAGCCATTCCCCCTTGTTCTATCACTAACTACCTGTGAGAAGAGACCAGCACCAGCCTCTCTACAATGTCCTTTCAGGTAGTTGTAGAGAGTGATGAGGTCTCTCTTCTCTTCTTCAAACTAAGCAGTCCCAGCTCCTTCAATCGCTCATCCTAAGATTTATTCTTCAGGCCCTTCACCAGCTTTGTTGCCCTTCTCTGCACTCGCTCCAGCACCTCAATATCTCTCTTGTATAGAGGTACCCAAAACTGGACACAATACTCAAGGTGTGGCCTCACCAGTGCTGAGTAAAGGGCAACAATCACCTTCCTACTTCTGCTGCTCGCATTATTTCTAATACCAGCCAGGATGCTGTTGGCCTTCTTGGCCACCTGGGCACACTGCTGGCTCATATTCAGCCGCTTGTCAATTAGAACCCCCAGGTCCTTTTCTTCCAGGCAGCTCTTCAGCCACACTTCCCCAAGCCTGTATCAATGCATGGGGTGGTCGTGGCCCAAGTACAGGACCTGGCACTTGGTCTTGTTGAAGCTCATCCATTAACATTGACCCATTGATCCAATCTATCCCAGTGTCTCTGTAAAGCCTCCCTATCCTCATGCAGATTGACACTCCCTCTTGGTGTCATCTGACACCAGTTGAGAGGATCAGCAGTGATCCCATCATTCTTGGTGTTTGGTACCAATGCTGGTGAGCAACAAGATCTCTGAAGAGCCTTTCTGACATTTTATGTGCCATCAGGAAATAAAGTTCTGCAGTTGCACCATACGTACATCGCCATGTAATTCTTGAAGCTGGTGCTGAAAATATTAAAGATTACCTGAAATCAAGCAGAAAGGCAGAAATCTCACTGGTCAACATGTTTTGAGAAGATCAGATGAATAGAAAGAGAAGAAGGAAAGAGACACCAAGGAATGCCCCCAGGAAGGGAGAGGCTGCATGATGAGCTCAGCCAGTCATCAGTCTTGTTTAGCCTGTCGCTACTCAATGTGCAAATGTTGGCTGGCCAGTAAGCACTTTCTTGACTAGAAAACAGTGACCAGATGAGTTGTCTCTGTCTGAAGCAGCAGTTGGAGTCAGAGGAAGACTGTGGAGATAATGTCAGGGAATGTGAGTGGCAGGGAACGCGGTAGGAACTGTCTTTAGCACACAGCTTGTGCAGTCATAAGAGATACGGAGCTGGGTAGCTGGCAAGGTGGGGTTTCCAGGACACAAACATACAGGAAGTCAAGCTTTGATAGTTGTGCTGGTTGTGGAATACTTTGAATTTTATTTGTATATTGTTCCAATATATTGAAGAATATATTTGCTTTGAAAAATGTCCCTGTTTTGTCCTCTTTATTCCTCTCTAATCACTTTCAAATATTTGCACTTTGCAGAAAAACAGAGGGTTTGTTGGTTTTATATGTATGTAGAGGTCTCTGTGTAGAAGTTAATCTGAACTTCATGGCTTCAATGCTTTCTACATTAATCAATTTCTACTTGTATCTCTCCCACGTATGAGAGCATTATGTGTACCTACTTTCACAGCACACTGTATAGCTTACTCTGCTCCAGGGCCTTCAGGCAGTGCTTTACAAGGGAAATTGTCACTGCACGGTTTCTGAGGGCTGTAAGCTGTTAGTAGAAGGAAGTGAACCAAGAACAGCTAAAACAGGAGAACATGTATTTTGCAGCTTCAACAAAAAGGCAGAGGAGTGGTAATAGATTTACACCCTCTGTGTCTTTCATTGTCATTTATCTTACATGTTCTGATGCAGACACACTACTTTGAGTTACACTGGATTTTGCCTTCAATCAAAGCCAAAGCCAAGCACTTTCCAGCACTGAACACTCACAGGCTGTTGAAAGGGCCCTCTACAGCTCTGAAGAGAGATCCACAACATGCAACTGTATGGTTTTTCATCACTGAAGTGCTATTGCAAGCTAAAATAAAGTACTTTAGGTTTTAACAGAAGTTTCCTTCTGTCCTCAAGAGCGTAGATGCGCTGCCCCTGTTCAGAAAGATTCCCATTGTGGTAGATGAATCACTAGAATTACTTCTTATATCATCATTGAATTACACTCAAAACTTCTAGTGGGCTGGTCAGGATAAACACTATGGAGAATGACTGCCATTTGAGCCTGTTCCCTTTTCACCTGCTCCTATGAAGATGCCTGGGAGTATTTTTTGTTAAAAGAAAGCACACCACAAAGTCAGCATTTTTCATGATCAGATGGACGTATTAATTTTTGTCTCCAACAAAATGTGATGAAAACATTAATTTTAAAAGGATGCTAGATGGAATATATGTAGATTGGTTTTGTCTATTGTTCCTTCTTTTCACCTTCCCTGTTTATGCTAGCTGTTTCATGTCTATGTTAAACTGTAAGCCTTCTGGAGGCAGAAATGAAACATCTTCTACAAAGCATCATCATTATATAGCCAATGATAATGATGATGTAGCTGGAAGGTCAATTAGTTCCTTACTATTATCATTCCCTATGTATTTTTCATCATGTATGCCTTGTAATGGACGTAATTCTGGGGGGGGGGGTTTTCACTAAGGCCATACATTTATTGCACACTTTCTGCTAAAATATTTACAAGGCAAGTATTTCTCTGCTGTTTAACAGTTTAATACAACCCCCTCTTGAAATTAAGGGGAAAAACTACTAATTGAGGATAGATTTGTTTTGGTTTAAAAATTTAAAAAGCTTCATAAATTTACGCTTGCTTTATATTCAATATATATTGAATATATTTGAATATTTATATTTATGCTTGCTTTATATACCAACACTTTCTATTTTGTGTGTGTTTGCATTCCTAATTCCTTGGGACTTCTTGGGTTTTGCTGGCACTGGAACTGCCAGCACCAAAATACCTGGTAAGGGTTGTTTATGCGATACTTCCTGCCTTACCAAAGCCAGGAAGTGTTAGCACCCGTACAAAAATTTCACAAGCTTCATAGTCCAAAGCTGTTCAACAAAGCTGCTGAGCTTTCTGGATGCTAATGTTAACTGACCATTTTTAATTTTTTTTAATATTTGCCTACCATTAGCCCTGGCCTAAAATGATGCAAATTTGTCCTCTTGGATTGTTGGCTGTCCTTGAAGACTTAACCCCTGTGCTTGCTTATTCTTTCAGTGGGACAACCATAGCTTGCCAGCTTCTTTGCACTGTTTGTCCAATGTATCCCAATTCCAGTAACTATGGAATAACCATCTCAGGTAGTCGCACTTAGTTTAGGCTGAGCTTGTTAATTCTTTATGGTGTGCTGACGGCAAGCCAGTAAGGATGAGCTGCTCTCGAGAATCTTCCACAAGTGTAAATGAGAACTGTCTCGTACAATGGTTTGGAAAGAAAAATACTTCCATGCATCCCTTTTTTCCCTGTTTTGTACAAATATACAACAAAGTATCTTCAGTTGCTGTGAGTGTGTAGCTACTGAGAAAGGGACAGACATCCCAAGTAACACTTTATAAGGAAGAAATGGGTTGTGAGAATTTGGAAGTCCGTGGCAAATTATTACTGCCAACACTAGCACTGAGTATCAGCATTTATCATTAGGACTCTTACTCTGACAGAGGTCTGATGGAGTTATATGATATGCAAAATGCAGGACGATCCGGTATTAAAGAGCATTGGTTTTTACCTTTGCATGTAAGATGACTTGCTAGTAAGATCATTACATAATCAATCTGAGAGCATATATTAGGACTTCTTTTTATAACACAAAGAATTAGTGTTTCATCTCTCCACCTAGGAGAGAGTCAGGTCCAACTTAGGTGTTTCTGAGCATGTTTTAAGTGAAAAGGGAAAGAAAGATTTCATAGATGTCAAACCTGCAAATGAAAACAGTTCTTTCTCAATAAGCGTCTGCCCCCATCCTCACCTTTTCATCTATAACTATCAGAAACCAGACTCCAGATCTGAGAGCAAAAGAATCCAATGGTATTCCTCCTGGAGGAGGGAGTCATTACAGCAACACAGGAGAATGTAATAGCAAAGTGACAGAGAGGAAAGAAAATAACCTTTTCCATCCTGTGTGGGCTAGGTCCATAAATTAGAAGCCTGCAGCTTGCTGGGATCCTGTGCTCTTTCTTCATGGTAGTCAGGCTATTCCCAGTGGGGCAGTCCCAAGTCTATTACATCAGTTTCCTCTTTATGAGTAAACTCCTTACAAGTTGTCTGCTTAGGGAGTTTTTCTACATGAAAGTGGTACCTTATTTACTTTTTTTTTTTTTTTCCCCATAAATTGCAAGCATCTATATTTTTAAGACCTAAAGAGTCTTAGCATAGGTGTCCCCATAACTCTGGTTCCTCAATGATTTAAACTAACCTAATAGCAATGGAGTTGAGGATCAGAGATGGGGAGATAAACAAGGTCAGGGACAGCAGCATGTAAACAGTTGTGGAAGTAAAAATAATTGTGTGACTATCACACCAATGAAAAGGACTATTCATAAGAATTGGACCATCAGACACAAGCCAAGGCCAAATGACCTACCAGTGTCAAAAGATGTGTAATGCTTACTTTTTAGCAATAAAGTAAATGTTCCTCATGAGAAGATATCCTTCCTAAGTAGCTTTCTCAGCTTCCTGAATGTACAAAACGAAGGAAAAATTGAGACATAAAAATTGACTTCTGGATTTGAAACGTTCTGCAATCAAATGGTAAACTGAAGAAGGGTCATTATCAAGGTGTTGTCTTTGAGCAGCTGTATGAGCAACTGTGACTGAAGCCAGGCCTTTTCTTTTGATAAACTGAAGAAGCTGAGCTCCAACATGAAGTCATATGAGAGCATTCTTCATGTAAACATGTAGTCCCTTGTAATTTTAATTCCCCTCTTTTTTGAAAAAAGGCTCCTCCCTGTTTGGAGGCCTTTCAAATCCATGGTCTGACACCAGACTCCCTTATCAGAGTTGCAGATGTCCACGTCTGTTTATGCCTACAAGTATACCCATATACACACAAAATGTGTGAATGTGCTCTCTTAAGAGTATCTTCACCTCTTGTATCCTACTGAGAAATTAGTTTAAATGTCTCTCTTACTATATTCTCTTAAGAATGTATTATAACTGAAAAGAAAGAAAAAAAATAGTATTTAGAAAAAAAAAAAAAGAAAAGAAAAGAATAAATCAAAAGAATAAAGCATCCTATCCACTGATTTTAGATTGTGTGTTTTTTCCCTTTTTTGGCAGCAGCTTTGACTGGTAAAGGATCTGTACTAAAGACATCCCCATTTAAAAGCTTGTATAAATATAAGATATATGATGAATTTGCATTAGTTCTGTTAAATACTCATATAAATATATTATTAACAATGATTCATTTCAGTTATTTTAACTATTTACTTTTTCAGTTTTCTCAGATTAATTTTACTTCCTTTGTGGGTGTTCTGAATACCTAATCGGATTCTGAGATGGGGAATATGTTCAGAGCTTGTCAGAAAATACACAGTAAATAGTCAAAGAAACTTCTAAAATATATGGTAGTCAGTAGCAGTGGTTGAAACAAATAACGTGAAAGAAAAATATGACAAGGTAGAAGGGCTGAATAGGAATCAAATACGCCAGTTATTTTTCAGCGTGCTACGCTGTCTTTTTCTTCTTAAATGCAGACAAGAAAATAAGGAACCAATGTTCTTTTATTTAACATGTAGACATTATGTTGTAATAAGCTTTAACTTATTATTGATATAACCATCATCATGGTGGTATGTGGAAAGGCCAAAAGCTGGAAAGACAGAAAACATTAAATGATGGCATTGCTAATGAGATGGGCAATGTGCAGCACCCTGAGATCTCCCACAAGGGGCTGTGCCCCTCAGTGGGATATGAACTCCCTCAGTATGAACTCGTAGGGAATGAGGAGCACGCAGCACTTTGCAGCAGCAAACGTTTCAGCCGTCAAAACGGGAATCAAAACTGTTGCAGCGGTGTTTCTCCGGGTGTATCAACGATGGCATCACGTGAGGCAGGGCTTTTGTCGTTCTTAAGTTTCCTGTATTTCTTAAACCAAAACGACACACCTTTTGACCCCAGTACGCCTTTGCGTAGCTACCGCCCTCGGGAACTGGAGCGCCACACGCTCGTTCGGGGGCGCCGGCCGGGGCGAGCATCACCAGGTGGCACTGTGGCCCGCCGGGCCCGCCCGGGCGCGGAGCCGCCGAGACACGGCTACCGGCCCGCCCAGAGGGGCTTTCGCCCGGTCACCTTGGGCTGCGACGAAGGAAGGGGAGTCCTCCCAGCTCCACCCGCGATGGCATGTCTTTAACCTTGCTGAATTCTTTCTCCAAACGTATCGGCAATCTGAGAGCTGGGAACGTCCGTGGCGCTGCAAATCAAACACCACTTTTTCTGCACAGGAGATATGGAACAGACCCAACAGCTACAGCAACTAGTCTTCACCTTCATACCTGACTAGAGGCAGTTCTTGAAGGAAACTTTTCATGAGGAATCAGGAACTGGTAGCTGTCTAAAGTTCCTGGGAAGAAAAAAAACCAAAAACCAAAAACCAAGGATTGTCTGCATGCAGCTGTGTTAAAGACACCACTATGTCTGCCTGCCAAAACTGACCCATATGCAGACTCCTATGCTGATATTTCAAAAATTCTGTATTAACTTGATGTCACACATGTTGATGTGCTTTAAGTTATGCAGGGAGTCTAAGGTTGTTAATAAACTAGAAATTACACTAAACTAAAACTTTTAAAACTTTGTGAATTCCCGGCTTATTTACTCAGCCAGTATAAAAATGTGAAAATCCCAAACTATAAATCCTAAAGATGATTGCAAAGTTTAGAAAGGTTTTGCTATTCTGTAACTCCTCTGAGAAAAAATTATTAATGTTCTTCATTGCTAGAGATGTGTTGATTACAGCTCAGACTTTGGCTTGTTTATTTAGTTTTTTTAGGTCCCGCAGGAACATATGTTTGAAGGTTTGATGTCTTTGTGCCTCCCCTAGTGAAAATGGATTCAAAAGTGATTTATAAACATCAAATTACAAGAAAATAAATCAAAATACATAAAGTGATGCAATAAATACTGGTAGCATCTGATAGAAATATTATCCCACAATCAGTGAGTACTTTCTTGAGTTTCTCATTGGATTAAAGCCCCAGACACTAGAATTGGAAATGCAATATTTTTATTTGGGTAACTTTCCAGCAGAATAAATACACATTGGTTTATAAAGAGTTGTTGTGAAATACAGTATCTGGAAATAATTTTAAGTGTTAAGAAAGTTTTGTTGTATATCTGAAACACTTTTTTGATATCACAATGTTTGTGACACACGTGAAATCCTAAGAAAGGGAAGAACTATATTAAAATGAGACTCTGATAGTTTGGGAAACAAGCAATCTGCAAAAGAGTTGGATACTGTCCTGAGTTCAGTTCAGGTTAACAAACAGCAGCTGGCCCAAGCCATTGGGAGGAGCTGCAACTGGAAGGGGCCACAGCCAGGATAAACAACTGCACCAGCCAATGGGACCTTTGATACCATACTGAGTCCTGCCCCTATATAATGGGAGGGCTGGGGCAACTGTGTCTGTTTTCAACTTGTTTCAGTGAGACTGGAGCAGGGAAAGTTGGCTTCTCAGGTACAGATAGAAATTTCTTGGTTTCTATTACTTGACTTTGTCTATCATTTCATTAGTACTGTTTTCTTCTTTCTGGTGCTATATTAAACTGTCCTTATTTCAACCCCTGGGGTCTCACTTTTTTTTTTGGTGGTTTTTTTTTTGTTTGTTTGTTTGTTTTGTTTTTTTGGTTTTTTTTTTAAACTTCTGATTCTTCTCTCCATCCCACAGGGTGAGGGGCTGTGTAGCTGGCAGCAGAGGTTAAACCATGACAAATATATGTGTGAGAATTCAAAGCTTTTGTTGGTATATTCTCACATTTATGTTAGGTATGATAAAGACATTACACTGGTCCAAAACTGGAGAGAGAGCCTTAGAATCAGAAAATCCCAACCTATTTTGTTTGTTTTATTTGTGGTTTTTGCAACAAAATTTACGTTCTATTTAAAAAGGTCATAATTCCTCCACACCTCAGTTTCATGTCTGCAGTTAGGCTCAGAAAATGGATACAGAAAAGTGTTGTGTGGATGAAAGGGAAAAAAATATTGTGATGCTATCCCAATACAGTAAAATGCCAGGGCATAAACATCCAAAATGTTTCTAATTTAAAAAAAGGTTTGGTATCTTAGTCCCACTAACATGTAAATTGGTATGCCTTGAAACAGCACAAAAGGGACCCAGAAGAATCTCAGTTTATCAGACTGACACTTTTCCACTATCAATTTTGAGAAATAAGAAGAAACTCTTTTATTCCAGAGGAAATACACCACAGCTGGGACAACTACTTAGGCTTTGCTCTTAGTTCCACAAATTCACATCCACATTAGCTTTACTGTTTGTGCCAAACAGGAAAAATAAATGAAGTTGCTCAAATCTGATTTGTCAGTGCTGAATGACTTAAGAACTAATTTAGCAGGGAATGCTGGGGCTTCCACAGCAAGGTCGTCAGCTAGAATGAATCGCCCCAGCTCCACTGAGGGTCTGGCATTTCATCTAGAAGACAGAAATGGATTCAAAGCCAGGGAGGAAGCTTCCATTTTTACAGCAGATCAAGGGTGATGACACTTTAATGGTTTTTTGAATTATGCAGTAGAGATGCAACACCTATTAGCCCTGAGGATGTATTGCTCTGTAAGTGTTAATTTGCATGTACATGGGTCTGAGTGTCCGGCGCTTACAAATAGCTTGTGATAAAGCTAAACATGATAAATTGTGAATGAAGCTCAAACACAAAAACTAATTCAAAATGGCAATGCGTTGTGGTCCTTTTGTGAGAAATTTGATTTTCTTTACACAAAGAAAATATCTGAATATCTAGCACTGATAAGTATCCATTGAGATATGTAGTTTAAGGATTTGGTTCATATGGCAAAGGATTTTAAATTAAATTATTAAAATGCATATTCTCTGGTTCCATTCAATTACAAATTTAAGACAAATATAGAAATTAATATTGTATGCTTGATAACAGGTAAAAGAGCCTATGCTCATTGACTTATTCATGTGCTCCCTTAAGAAAATAAGGCTCATGCAATTGTTGTGCCTACCCACCTTCTCCTTCTTCATTCCTTATGCTGTTATACCTTTTGAAGCCTTTGGACAATTTCCATCAAAGGTGATTGTGGAGCAGAAGTGTTACAGGTAGTGACGTAGCTAAGAAAAGGTGAGAAAGATGGTGTTTGGTTTGAGACCCCAGCAGGCGGGGTTCAGCCTGGGCCATTTGGCCAGACAGGAGCCTGTTGGACAGTCAGCACTTGAAAAAAATCATCTAACCTGTACCTGTGACCAAGCAGAGGATGGGGGACAGCTGTAGGTATTGCTGTGGGTGATGGAAAGAGTAGGAGGAGTTTGAGACATTGAAAAGACTTGTTAGATATTTCAGAAGCTGCAGAACACGGCTATAATGCAACTGTGTTTGGATTGGAAGGTTGATATTTAATAACTGGGAGTAATTTTATTTCAAAAATAGGAATATTTAGGTGCATCTTAGAATAGAAGCCTGAAGGAGATATCCTTCACAGTTTATTCAGGACTTGCACATTTTATTCAGGACAGATATACCTAAAGACAGTGCAATGTGTCCCTAAATTCTGCAGTCATTAGATGTCTGATGTCTATGTTAATTAAACTTGTAATTTTTGTTTTCAAAATAAAATCATTGTTCTGAATTATACACAAACCTTTCAAATCAATGGTCTGAATTTGATCAGGACTAATCACAGCTGGTTGGTCAATCTGGTAAAAAGACACCCAGAAGAATTCTTATTATGCTGAAACCAGAGCGGGATGTTTTTGGTGTTTTCCTCATCTGTAGAGAATGGGAAGGAATGGAAATACTGCCCTGAAACTGAGAGGAGAAAATTGAAAGGGAATGTCCTAATGAAAGAACTGAGGCTGGTCAATATTTTATAGAGGTAAAATTATTCTCTTCCTTGTTCGTCTGCTTGCACAGTGAAGACTGTATTGCTAGAGGGACTCCAGGGTGGTTAGGAACTGCATGGGATGGAAGTTTCTGATAAATAATGTATGAAATGGTAGTTAAGAATCCAACTTCTTCCACCCTGGGATGAACATACTCCTATAATAATTTTTTGCTCATTTTTTGCAGTCAGTGGGAAGACTATTTAAGTAAAATATACATGTATTAAATAGACGTATAGAGCTGGATTAACAAGTACCTCAGAAGTTTTATGAAGAATGCTGAAAAAAAACCAAACCCAATTGCTGTTAGTACACAATCATCTTTATTAGGTGGGCATCTTAGGATAAATTAAACCAGAATACAGAAACTCAGAAAATGCAGTGCTAAAGTGGGAAGGGATTCTCTCAGACCTATCTAAATGTACATACACGCACACAAAAAAAAAAGGTTACTGTTGGCAATCAGTGTACCCAAATTCCTGGTGATATGTTTAGCTGTGAACACAGAAACCTTTTTCATGAGCAGTATGGCTGCATCTTTTGTTGACGCCCATTGCCAATAGTGGGAACATGGCCTCGTGCCCATGGAACTTCATGAGAAGGGGAAGCCCAAATGCAGAAGTATGTTAAATTCCTATATATTAGTACCAGTTAAATACTTCAGTTGGACAATCTGAGAATAGTGTAGAGCCCTGTAGATATCACAGAAGTGAATTACACTGACTGCAGCTGTCAGGAGCAGCTGAGCCAGTGCAGTATATGGCTCAGCTGTAAGGATAAACAAGGGCATGCCACATGCAGCAATGTCTTAGTGAAGTGTTGTAACACCAGCAGTTACTGTAAAAATACAGAACTATAGTCACTCTGTTGGAATAAATATTTAAGGATTTGCTGAAAGGGTTAATAGCCACTAAATCTAGAGAGTTGATTTAATTGATGAAAACAATCAAGTGCTTTTCATCTTGGTGGCCCATTAACAATGGCCGTTTATTTAGCCTTTGTGCTTAAGAGTGTGGCCTACTGCGACCTGAATTGGAGAGTCTTTCATTTGTGTTGCAAAGCAGTCAAGGCCATATGATGGGGCTAATGGTGGCATTACAACAAGGACGTTTTGCAAGTAATTGGAGCAGTGTGTGTTGGGTGAGGGGAAGAGCAAAGAAGTTATTGGTTGAGAGCTTAAAACTAGTTACATTTCTGTAGCCTTAACACACTGTTTAGGTGTATAAAACAGATCTTTGGTTTGTTAACATGTGGATTAGATGCTGTGCGTGGCTTCTCCGCAGCCACAAGTGATGCACTGCCACTGCTTCTATTTATTTTAGTCCTTTTATGTGAATTGCATTAGGTAGATTCCTAGCAAATGGTTGTGGTGCCTTGCGTTACCTACAGACTGACTGCACATGGCAGACAAAGAATAGGAGAGAATGAATGTTTAACACAGTTTGCAGACTGGGGAAATAAGGCACAGGGTAATTCAGAAAATTGCTCACCCTTTTGCCCACATTCTGTGGTAGCTCTGGTATTGGACAAAGATCTCCCAAGACTCAAGCTAGTATCTTAACTAGGAAAAAAAAAAAAAAAAAAAGACAAAGAAAAATGTCCTTGTTCACATATTCCTGTCTGTGTCAAAGTAATAATAAAATCATAAACATGTCTGCCTCTTTTGGCTTAAACCAATGCAAAGACCCTGAGTGGTGCAGAGTACAGCTGTCCACTTGGTTCTTGGCGTGAGGTGGATTAAAAATATTTCCCTCATTCTACATCACATTGGACTTTTTTGTGTGTTTTACAGTAGAACTCCTAATGCTTAAATTAATCTGTAAAGCTTAAACAGGATTTATCTTCCAACACTCTTAAGAGTCAGTTGATAACCATCGATTGGGCTTAACTGAGTTGCCCTGAAACTCCTCTGACATGGCAGCCCATACAGTTCTTGCACTTTTGCAGCCAGAGCCTAACTGTATTTTCATCATATTTCAATCAGTCCTGACCAGTTACACTGTAACTATGATAAGGAAATAATGTCAATCAAAAAAAAAAAAAGAAAATAAGAGAAAAGTAGAATTTAATATTGTTCGATCAATAGTCAGTGAAATCTGGCCATGGGCAAAATTATGGATTACTGTTTTCCCTAAAACTCACAGAGCCCCACTATCTACATTTGTACTGGTTCAGTGTCTAGGAAGCCAGCTTTTAAAGAAGAAGAAGAAAAAAAAAAACCTCTTTTTGTTACTTTGTTAGGTATCTGCTCGCTGTAAGAATACAATTCAGTGTTTACCTTCCTTCTTAATTGCATAGTCTTTGTAGTGCATAAATGAGGGAAGCATTTTTAACCTTGTGAGTATTTAGTTTGATGGCAGGAGTTAGCAAAAGCAATTTCGATTTAAAAATATTTGTTTGCCCTTGCTATGAGCATAGACTAAACAATTAAAACCAAACCTTTCCATCAGTATGAAAAGTTAAGAAATCAGGCATTTGGTTTAAAGTTTCTTCTGCAATGCCATCCCATCTGTATTGCACAACTTGCACTCATATTACTAAACTGTTTGAATAATCAACATATTATAAAGATACAAGAAGAGACTCCCCTGGGTGATGCTAAATTAAGATTTATTTTGTTTTGTTTTGTCTAAGAATTCTTCATTGATTAATTCTTAATGCAGTAAACACTTTCAATAGCATTTTTTAAAAATGAAAAAAAAAATTAAAAGCCTGTAACTGAGGCTTATATAAATGACTCCAATAAAAAAAAATATATTTTCTAACCTTATTTTAATAAAAGCTGAACACCATTTGCAAGTTCTCATTAATTATCAGTGGGATCACTACAGTGTAAAAGTTTCTAGTATTAAGTTGCAGGCTTATATTTTAAATTCAATGAGAAATATTAAACTATCAATTTTGATTTTCTGCAATGCCAGCTTTGCTAAGTAAATTAGAGCAAATATTCCAGTGGAATTAGATATTTAATTAGAAAATATTCTGGTTGAAAATGGAACCAAATTGGTTTCAACTTTACATTAGCAGTGACACATATTCAGCGATGAGATTAAGTTTTAGAGCAAAAGACGTTGTTTGGGCAAGTTCTAAGTATCTGCAAAGAGAGACTGGGAAGGAGCTTGGAAACCAGCTTTAGCTGTTACAGTTGTAATCAAATACTCTCTTAGCCAGATTTCTTCTTTCATCACTTTCAGGAGCTGTTGTGCCAGAGTGCATTGCTGCTCCTCTCGCTGGCAGCCATCAGCCATTCTCAGTAACTTGACACAACTAAGCTGGAGACTGTTGCAGTTGTAAGTGCTGGAATGATCCAGGCTGAATTTCCCCCTCTCTTCAGTTCTTGGGAGATTTTTTTTTTTTTTTTTTAATTCTGGATGCTTTTCTCCCCATTCATAATTGCACAACATACTTGTGACAAACACAGTAGCTGTTTACATGAAGATGGGTTCTAGGAAGACGCTCTTCTATTTCTAGCTATCTTCAGTACAATACATGTTTTCTTTCAGGTTTCATTCTTTCCTTCTCCTAAGGAAAATTCTCACAAAATCCATCCATCAGGTACCAGTCTTTATTTCTTCTTCTTGCTTGTTCTGTTTTTCTCAGAAGGAAACTAAGTGTATGAGTTCCCATAACCTGTCAGTTTATGAGAGGCCAACACCACGTTCTTTGTAGTTCAACCAAGAACTTCAGACCACAGTTTGGCAGTTCTTTAAGCCATCTCTATCGGTATCACCATGTATCTGGGCTGCAGCAACACATTTCACCATGAAGCTCTGAAACTTCTTTTCTACTATCCTCTGACCATGCACTGCCCTGGAGCTCTATTACCTTGCATTCTTCAGATATAATTGCAGCCTGTATGCTTTTTCCACTGCATAAAGGGCAGTGCAGTCAACAGAAGGCAGCTGATTTTAGCCATGGACATTTCAGCTTTTCCAGATGCACATTCTTAACCCCCTCAAGTATCTGGTATTTCTGTTCTGCTTAACTTTTCTCTGACTTTAATCTTGTCCCTCCCGCAGAAAATTACCATCGTGGACACAAAAATGTTATCAACTCAAATGCTTTTTTTTTAATAGTTGTTATAGCTGTGTGTTAACTCTAAAACAAACAAACAAACAAAACCACAGCCCAAAAAAACCAAAACCAAAACAAACTCAAAAAACGCAAACCAATCCAAACCAAAATGCTCAAACCTAACCAAAACTCAAAAGCTCTCATGTCTCTTTCCAAAAGAGAAAAAACAAAACAACAACAAAAAAAGCAAAACAAAACAAAAAAACGGAAAACCAAAAAACATATAAAGATGCAACTAGTCTTTTTATCTGTGTGGGCCATAAACTGTATACAAATTTCTTCCCTGGAAAAAGCTTGTAAAGCGATCTTAATGGCTAGGCAGGAGAGCTGCAATGTCATTTGTGTAATTGTCCTCTGCTCAGCTGGAATTTGGAAGAATATCTGCAGTTACCTCTCATTGCTCAGCCTGCACCAGGGATTCGTGGTTGCACAAAGGCTGCCTTTGCTATTGCACTGGGATGCTTGTAAATCCTTAAGTTTTTTAATCTTTCTCCTATAATCACATTTAGTTTGGTTGATGCTAATAGACTCAGAAGTGGACCTTCCATGTGTGTTTTATTAATAAACAGTGCTGCAGAACAAAAATGATTGCGATCAGTGCGACAAAGAAATGACATCTGGTTAATACTCCGAGGATCAGTTTATCTTTGGGTGGAAGAGAGACGTTTGTCAGAAGTAAATCCACTGGGCTAAGCAGGTTTTTTACAAATAACAGTGAATTATAGTGTGCTGCTGGTCCCGATTTCTAATGTTTGGGAAATTACTCCAAGTGAAAAAAATTATAACTACTATTGACTAGAACAAAAATGTTTCCTGTTTGAGAACGAAGTGTCCTCAGCACCGTTGGCAAAAGTAGAAATCTAAGGATGTAAGATGGGCCAGACAGACAATTTGGTCTGGTTGTGTGGTTGCTGTTCTGTACGCTGATTTTAGCACTGCAGTCCCTTCTGCATCTAGCAGATAAATGGACTCTACCGCCAGGCAGAACCGAAGCCAAATGTAGTTTTCCAAATCTGTATCCAATTCTTCCCCGAAGCCTGCGCCCTGCACCACTGCTCGGCGGCGAGGTGCACAAAGAGCAAAGGCGATAACAAAGCACAAACCGGCTAATTAGGTCAGAGCCATGTGCGGATGCGACCACTGCAGCCCTCCATCTCCTCGGGAACGCGGAAAGCCCCCGCTCCGCTCCCCGCCGGACACTGCAGCTTTTCCCGGCGCTGAAGCGGCGCTTCGGCCGCACGGCACCGATCTCCGCCCGCCGCCTAAAGACTCTCCCTGCCCCACGGAGGCTGCCCCACCGCCGGGCCAGGGCCGGGGCTCGTACCGCGGGAGCCGAGCGGGGCTAAGCACCGCCCCTCGCCCCCTCTCTCCCTCCTCCCTCTCTCCGCCAGCCCTGCCCAGCCGCCTGGCACCGCCGCCGCCGCGCCGGCCCCGAGCGCTCCCCGCGCCGCCGCTCTGCCAGCCGGTCCGCCGCCGCTGCTCGGC
>JAAGNO010016879.1:0-20595 GCA_033439905.1 Ceryle rudis | reverse complement strand
GCGTGGGGTCCAGCCGTTGGCTTTTCGATTTGGGGTGGTGGGGGTTGGGGGGTGGGGGGATTCGCAAAGCTTCTTTTGAGGGGTTTTTTTTTTTTTTTTTTTTTTTTCACTGTAGTAAACTCCCCAGGCACCTGCCAAAACACACTCATTAACGCGTACACCCAAAGGTGTACGAGAGCTCCAATTCTCGGAGAAGCCAGTGGAAAGACTCTGAGTTGCTTTATACCCCCTCAGGATCAGGCCATTTCCAAGCCTCGTGTATTCTCGGCTTTCTCCAGACAAAACTCCCTCTCTCCTGAGCGTTTCTGCTCTTAGTCACTCTCAAAACAGCTCGGATAAGTTATTTTGCTGCAGAGAGACCAGGGCAGGGAAAGATGCACTTTTGTGCTCCTTTCAGTGCAGGCAAGGTCCTGCTCTCACCTGCTATAGGATAGCACTAGATCAAAGCACAAGGCAGCACTCCAATGGCTACCACGTCTTCCATTGCTATGCAGCTCTGCTTTCCCCCGAGCAGATGTTTCCCAGAGCCCTGCAGGCACGGACAAAAATGAAAGGCACAGATTTTCTTTTTTTTTTTTTTTTTCATACCAAATATTTGAGACCACAGTAGCTAGAAGAGCAGTGCAGTCAGTTGCACTACAGACCCCAGAAATGCTCCAGAAAGAGTATGTATGGTCCTGGCCCCAGCATGTATTTCTCCCTTATGCAAAATGCATGCTCCTGCCAGTGGCACCGGGGCAATGGGAGCAGACCCTGGCACCGACTCACCTTCGTGTTTGCTACCAACTTTTACACAAAGAACGAGCTGCATGAAACTGCTGCTAGAGGTTAATAGCACATGGAATCAGTCTCTGGCTTTGGGAGGATTTCTGCACCCACAACAAAATGCAAGAGACTCATTAATGTAGGGTGTGTAAATGATGATGTGTTAATTTAAAGCCCTAGCCCCCTTTTCTGATTAGAGCAGGCTCAGAATGGGGAATGAAGACTTAGCATAGCTTAACACCCTGCTAGCAAAAAAAATACTTCAGTATCTTTGCTCCCTGAGCTGTGCTGTGTCAGCAAGACACTATCCATGGCAGAGATTTTCATTGGGTGGTCTTGGGTCCCTGTCATTTTGTTGTCCCACATCTGTTAATGCTCCATCACTCAAGGTAGCCCCTCTCTATCTGTAAGCCTGCAGGACACAGTTACACCAGCTAACAGCTAGCAAATGATTTCAGAGTCTTTCGTACAGGGCAGGAATCACATTCACAGATGGGACACTGACATAATTGTAGCTCTCTTTTAAAACATTCCAACAGATATTCTAACTGAAATATTTCATCATTCATTTTTTGAAAATAGCCAAGGATAATAATATCCTAGAACTTATTTTCCACTACTGGCTTAATCCATTTTTTAAAACTATGATATGTGCATTCCTTTGGTTTGCACAGCAGACTTCAGAACTTAATGGGAACATGGAGATATGAGCAATTTTTCCATTGTCCTTTCTTGCCAAACCACTCTGAGCCTGAAATTGGGGGGCAATATCTCTGACTAAACCTGACCCCAAAATTGAACAGTAGAGTGTGTGCCTGTGTGCTTCTCAAAGAAATTACCAGCATATTTGTGTCCTCTCTCTCTGCTTTTTTTTTCTCTGTTAGCACTCCCCACACTCCAGACCAAGCAACTAGTCACTCACAGTCTGACTCATTTTAAAGACTTTGGATTAAGTCCATGTGCAAGTTTTAGTTGCCTGTTAAATTTCTAATGCCTGCCACATACGCCACTAGAACACTTAGATTTTTTTAAGACGCCATTGACTCATATTTTCTTTGGGTTTGTGCTACTAAATAGATGTGCAGCATTTTTAATCCACTTTTCTGTACCTCTTTTTATTTTAAAAAGTTTAATGTGAAGGTATTACAGATCCAGTGTAAATTATTTATGATGTGGGCCACAATCGTAATTAGCACAATCATTATATTTCTGAGAAGATAGTCTAAAACTTTCTTCAGCTCAGCACATCATCTGATTACTTGCATTAGTGAAGTTATCGGTACAGGGAATGCAGTGGGACAGTGTTAAGTAGAAACTGAAAATCATAAATTACATTTGTAGTAAATCTAAACACTGAGAAATATGTTAAGTACTTTTTAAATCATAGTTTGTATTACACTAGAAACTACTCTCTCAGCTTCGTTTTTGGATTCCTCATCCCCTGGTACCTAGGTAGTTCAGTATTCACATAGTTTTAAAGTTTATTAAAGCAAAGCCCTGCCAAAGGTGAGCACTGATCCAACTATTTGGAAAAGGACTCCTTCCATTCTCCAGTTCCCTGAAATGGCAGCACAATGTATTTCCAGTTCTGCTCTGTGTAGAGCCTGCTGCAAGTATACGTGGCTGCAATTTTTGTTAATACTGCCAAGGACAGACTTTGCTTAAGCTCTTGAAACACCTTTTTGGCGCATGAAAACAGCTTTACAGAAAGACCCAAAAAAAAAAAAAAAAAAAAAAAAAAGTTAATGCTGACTCCCAGATCTCTAATGCAGACGCTGTGAGCCCAAGCAGAGTTGTCAGCAGCAGCCAGGGGTTGTGGCCATGTTGGCCTTTGGTAACAGGAGAAATGAATGGAGGATCCTTGTAGAAAGGAAGTGTTTCTGATATAAAAAAGGATTGAGATTTAGATAAAATAACCAGTATTTCCAGTGTTTGTATGCTGTATTCCAGCCTTTCACTCCATCCCTAATGGAAAACAAGCATTGGGAAGTGTTTGTCACATTATTTGGGTTTTCCCTGTGATTTGGAGTGGCTGGATGCTTTTTCTGAGTGTATGTATTGAGCTGAAGAGTCCACAGTCTATTTAAGTCTAGTAGTTTCCCCACCTTTTCTTCATCGCTAATTATTAATGGCAGACTGTGGGCAGTATTTGTCAGTTAAGTAGTTACAACAACTACAACTTAAACAAATTATAATGGTTTATTCTCATTGTTGGCTTGAGAGCACGTTTTAGGTCTGAACTAAACTATGCTCAGCCCTTGGAGGGCTCTAAAAACTACAGCTGTCACTTGAGCTGAATTCTGCAGCTGCTTGCATCTAGTAATGATTTGACGCATCTCTAATATTTAGGCCAGATCTATGTTTTGTGGGTTCACATAATTTCTGCTTGAAATAACACACTGGTAGGTTCCAACACAGCGCATAGTATAGCATCGTAACTCACACCTTTGTGCACTCACAGCCTGTGGAATCTGTTATTCCTCTATGTTATGCCGTCATATGGTCCTATGGGACTAATGTCCTTATGTGCCCTGTGAGCTGCAGAAGGGAGCAGGGGGAATCCATTTGATTTTGTGGCTGGTGGCTATTGCTCCTTGATGTCTGTCAAGCTGTCTGCTGGGCAAAAAAGTTGAATCCTATAAGCTGAGCTAATTCCTACGTTTCTCTAACACTTTTCTCATTGCTGTCTTGTCACCCTAATTCCTCGGAGTGTCATAATTTATGATTACATGTATTAGCGGTGAAACTATTTCAGATCACATGGCCATCTTGGAAAGCAAAAGGTACATTTTCCATTTGTGGAGTATTACTAATTCTAGGAGTAGCTGAGGATAAGTTTGAAACTTCACATACTTAATGGTTTGCAGGCAAGCTAGGAAATAAAGGATAAGGGATTGGATAAAGATTTAGCAGAAGTTGGGGTCGTTTCCCCATGCTTTCCTGCCAATCACACATATCTTACTTAAAAAGGCCAATGTTATTGTTCATGTCTTTTCTTTTTGTGGCTAATACAAATGATGCTATCCAATTGTGCTCCATGTGGTGTTAGCTGCAAGGATGACAGCTCTCTTTAGTACTAAGCCAAGATCAGCAAGGATATTTGGTTTTCCTAATGAATTTTAAGTAAGAGGGCCAATGATAAATGATGAGTGCTGCAGCAAACGGTAAGCATCATTTTATAACAGATACCTAAAGAGACCAATTAAATGTATGATTTCTTCACATTTAAACAATTTGGAATAAATCAGGCCCTCAGACAGAGCAGCATGTGGTGTTCCCCAAGGGGCCGGTAGCCTCTGTTCCCCACACAGCTTCCTGAGGGTAAGAGCTCAGCCCTATCTGCAGCTTTCTGGGGTGGCCCCATTTCTGAATGTTAGTAGCCAAGACCACTAATCACCGGGTGCACAGGCTTCCCCGTCTGTGCCTGGCGGCAGCAGAGCCCTCTCTCTGAACAAACCAGACCCTGTGAAACTAAAGAGTGCAAGCACCTCGTGTAGTATTAAGAATCACTGCAGCAGATGAGGTGGACTTGAGCTGTGGTCTCCAGCTCAACCACAGAGGATCCTTTCCAAAATCAGCTTCAGCAGTCCCTGCACTCAGCAAAGAGCCACGTCAGGTCAGGAAGCAACACAAGAGGAGACAGACACAGCCTGTGACCTTTTCACGCCACTTACACACGTGTGTGCACATGCACAGAGGGCTGTGTGCTGACCATGTGGCAAAGAACCATTCCTGGTTGTTTGGCAGCATGCGCAGGAGAAAGTTCGAACAGTTGGGTCCAAGGAAGCTATTGTGTTACTATATATGTTACGCATTAATGAGGAAAAATATTGTCCTTCTGGTCTCTGCTGAGTTAAAAGTATGGCATTGACTGCAGTAAAATCACCCGCTAATCTAGTGGTTGTTGAGTATGGAATAATGGCTTCCTCCTCTCCACTGAAATTGCACTTCAGTGGGAAATGTATAGAGTGAATATACCTGTAGGGTTCCCAGTATTTCCAGCCCACCTTCTCCTTCTGTAAATAACTCGGTAAAAACCCTGGCACATGCCATCTGCAGGATCACCTGCCCTTTCTGGAAGTCAGGTTTCCCTATCCCTTGGCATTTTCCAGTAACAAATTAATGCCATAAAGTCCTAATTCCAGTCTCCTTGTTCCCCACCTGCCTTCATGCAACCACAACAGCAGTTTTTGCAGTTCCCCACACTGCCTTTCACATCTGAAAACATTGTGCAGCGTTTCTGCTCACCAATAGGTGCCTCCAACGTCCCCCAGTAGCTGCTGTGGGGTGTCCACCCAGTACAAAGCTTGCAGCTGGGGTTCTTCAGAAGCTCAAGGTAGACACTGGTTTCAAAGCATAGGGAAAGTCTCAGTTCTTGCACCAGCCAAGGATAGAGCAAAAGGGTGCGATGAGAAGGTGATCTGTCATTACTTGCCTGGCCTCATTGATAATAAAGGTGACAAGGGTATAAGCCTAAACGTAGAGATTCTGGTTCACGTGTGCTATAAAACAGACTTTCTGTGACCTTAGACAAGTAACTTAGGGTCAGATTTGTAATGTAGTTAATGCTGTTGTGGTAACAGTCTTAGCAAATAAAAACAAGTTGAAGTAAACACCAAAATACTTTTTTAATGACCTTGGTACCTCTGCCTTTCCCTCCCTTCCCTGTCTACAGACTAAGACCATTTTTCAAACTCACAGCTTTGGTGACAGCCATTCATACGCTAATAAAAGGGACCATACAAACAGGTAAGCAAGGGAATGGGTTCTTCTGACCACAGATGCTCTAAACACACAAATTTAGGAACTCCAGTTACCCAGGAGTGAAGTCATTGCTAGTTACAGTGGTCATCAGAGGGGTTAGAAGGCTGTTGGGAGGCAGCAACCACAACGCTGTGAAGGGCCTGGGGGGAAGATGTTGACGAATAAGAGTCAATGTGAAGGTGGCTGAAGGCACCTGAGCAAGTTGGCAGTGTGGTCAGCAGGGAACATGGCAAGAGCTGTTGTGTGAAATACTGTTTGTGAGCAAGGTAGGATGAGAACAGAGGCCCTGTGCATGATGGACTTGATGTTCTTAAAGGTGCTCCAGTTAAGAAAGGGTGGGCTGTAATTTCACAATGAGACACACCCAGAAACCTCAGCCTTCCAGGTGCAGGGGCACATGGTGTGGGATGCACGTGAAGCCTGAAGCAGGCAAGGGCAGCACCTGGGCTGCCTGGAGCTGCTGGAGACCCTCGAAACCTTAAGAGAAAGGGTCTGGTGGGGAGGAGGAGGCTGCGTGCAAGTCAGCAAGCCGTGCTCAACCTAAGGTAACAGGGCAGAGCCTGCCCGCTGAATGAGGTTTCTTGAGGCTCCCACCCCCGTGCAAGGCCATTACTTCCCTCCCAGTCCTGTTTTTCCCTTGCCCCTTCCTCTTCTGTTTCTCCCCAGTCCTCTTCTCTGCTCTCCCACCACGATCCCTGCACGCAACCACCCCCGGTGGCACCGTCCTCTCTTGGGGGGGCGGTGCGGCCCGGGCCGGGCTCGTCCTCCGCGGGGGCGGCCCCGCCGGCAGGTGGCTGCTCGGGAGCAGGAAGCTGCCACCGCTTGTCGCGCCAATCCCCCTCGTGTGCCGCCGCCGGGGCTCGCCGCCTGCACCCCTCACCGTCGGGGGCAGCTGCTTCAGCGACCTCCGGGAGATCTCTTGGCTTGTTTAGCCTCCTCCCTTCCCCCTCTTTTTCTCTCCCCTCTAACTCCTTTCTACTTGTACTCGGAAGGATACCGACGGGTTTCGCGGAGGCTGTCGCACTTGAGGCTCCTCTCGGCAGCCGGCCAGCCCCGGGCGAGCCTCCCGTCTCGCGCCCTGCCCTCCCCTCCCGTCCCGCCGCTGCCGGGCGGGCTGTGGCCGCGATGAGCGCCGCTGCCCAGGATCCGGAGCCCGATCCGCAGGACGGGGGCTCCGGGCATGGCCCTGGCCCGGCCCGGGAGGGCAGCCCGCAGGAGGAGTTTGACTTCTCCATCCTCTTCGACTACGACTACCTGAAGCCGATTGAAGGTTGGTGAGGAGCCGCTGCAGCAGGAGCTGGGGCCTCGCCCCGACGGGGCGGCGGGGTCGCCGCTGCCGGACCGAGCGGCTCCGGTGGCCGGGCCGGGCGCTGCTTGCACTCTCCGTTAGCTTCTCGGAGGGCGGTAGAGACCCGGTGCGATGCCGGGCCCCTGCCCTGCCCGGGCCGCTCGCTAGGTCTGCAGCCGGACGTGTGCCCCGGTGTGAGTGCCCGGGCCCGGCGCGGCGATGGATGCCGAGCGGTGTGTGCTGCTTGGCGGGCTGTGCTCAGGACTGGGCGCTTTGGCGTTTGCGGTGCTGCTTTAGCATGTCGCTGTCACTGGTGACAAGTGGCTTGGTCCCCATCTGGTGATGGAGTATCTGACAGTGGTCTGGCATGTGCCTGTTATTTACAAAGTTTTGCACACGGGTATTATCTGTGAAAGCTGTGAAAGATGGAACATAAGAGCCCAGCTCAGCTGGTCTCCTTGTGACTGTCATCATCATCATGGTTAGAGGGTGTTGTGGAAACTCCAAAAGGCAGGTTGAGCATTTGGTCTAGGAGCCCCAAGGAGTTAGTTACCTGAGAAGAGTCAGACCATCCTGCTTGGATGGCAAGCAGCAGGGGAGATCCGGTTCCCAGTTTGGGTCTGAACACAGTAAGCTTGAATTACAAAAAAAAAAAACAAACCCAAACCAGCCAACAGTGACAATCTGTTTCATAAACTCTATTGAGTTTATGAAAGCATGTGATACTACAAGCACTGTAACTACTGTAACATTGATGATACTAAAAATCAATACTTCCTAGCCCATAAAATATGGATTTGTGTAAATCAGACAAAGCTAAAAGAGACAGAACCCAGAGGAAAGAATTGCTGGGATATTGTTTCTAAGATACGTGTGTTTTGATTCTGCACAGTTCGAGAGGTGGCATTTCTTCAGGGCATTTGAAGAAAGATGTTGTGTTCCTAGGGGACAGTTGCAGGAGGAGGAGGCCTGTTAGGCCTGAATTGTGGTATAATTAGCAAAATGGAGAGTTCTTACTGAGTTTTATTCTTCATTTACTTGTTTAAATATACAGATGGGCATCAGCATTGAAGCCAAATGAGGATGGCTAATGTCATCAAATGTACAAGGCTGAATTTTCTTTCAAGGTTTAATGTAGATCAAACCCTGCAATAATAAATCCACGATGGGGACAGGTCAGTGATTTTAATGAAAAGACATTAAATCTCAGTGAAAGCTTTAGGTGCTGGGTTTTTTTCACATTTTTATAAAAGAGAGAACTGCTGTGAAGCCTTAAGTGGGAAGTTCCACAGAATATAACAGTATGTAGGTGGGGGGTAGAAAGCTTAATCTTCAAACCACATAAATGCAGAGCAGTGTATGCTTGTAGTAGAAGTAACTTCCTTCTCGAGCCTGCTTTCTCCACATTTGAATGACTGGAAACCATAATTAGTAATAATTTTTGTTTGTTCCAAAGATGGAAGTCATTAGCATAAAAAAAATCACAACCATATATATTAGCATTGTAATCTGGAGAACATTCTCTCTTGCTTTGAAAAGGCACCAGCTAGAGTCTGTAATCAATCCAGAGTACATCCGTGACCTTTAATGTACAGAAGATTAAAGCATGTTTACACGAGAACAGAAAATGTTCAAAGTTTGAGAAGGGGCTTTATCCACATGCTCGTGGTAAATGATGCTCGTTGTTCATGGGTGATTCTGGCCTCGTCTGAACTGCAGTTGGGAAAACAAGTCTTTTTCAGTGGAGGATCCAAAATGGAACCAAAACCATAGGAGCGTCTGTGGATCTCAGCATTTTAGTTTGGTTCATTCAAAGCCAGTTTGAAAAGGGTTCTGGTTTCCTCAGAGTCTGGCCTGCTCCACCCACAGCTCATGACAAGTCCTATAATAACAAATCTCTGTAAACATGCTAACAGTGATTTAATTTTTTTAATTTTTTTTTGGGGGGGAGTGAAAAAAAAAGTAGACTTGAGGCTCTAGGAATGGATTGGGATGAAAGTTTATTTCTGATAAACAATGTTTAACAGGTTGGGATTGACAATATCCGCCTAAGCTTGTGTTTTAAGAGTAGGATCTATATCACAACTTGTTGCCATGGAAATGCCAGAAATATCCTTACTGAAAGCGGTTGGCATTCAGTAGTGCTTATGTGTGCCTGAGACAACAGGAACATGGACAGCTATGAAAGCAACAGGGGAAAAAAGGGTAAATAAAAATCCATGGTCAATATTATTAATATTAGATATTCCTCTCTAAGCCAACCATTTCCAAAAGCAGGAATGCTGTACAAAGTGCCATTTTCCATGTGCCTTTTACCCTTACTTGCCAGACTTTAATTAGTTACCTTCTTCTCAGCATTTGCAAACCAGAAACATCTGCCATCAGCAGGCTGAACCCGAGGTGTGCCCAGGTGAACAGGCTTTGGGAAGTCAGGGCAAAGGGTGTATCCTGGTTGTTAGGTTGAAATTGTGATTTTACTTGGGCATTGAAGATGCACAGAAAACATCTGTGTCCTATTAAAAAGATGTGTTAGATGCATTCCCCTGAGAGATACAGGTGGAGGTATTTCAAGTTTTAGGCTATTTCAAACTTGAAAGGTACTGAATATTCCTGTTTCTCAGTGGAGAAAATGACAGAAAGTCAATAAAAAAAAAAAAGCGTTTGAACTGGTTCCTGCAAATAGCACTTCCAGATGAGTAAGTTCTGATGAGTGCTTTGTGTATTACTCCATAGTACCTGTTGTTGGCCACTATGAGAGACAAAATACTGAAAAGCCAGACAAGGGCTCTGCTTCAGCAGCTTGCTTCATGTAGTGTTTTTTCTGTGTTCACTGGGTGATGATCCACTGATAAGTAAAGCTGCCACATAATTTTTAATATTTGAGATTAACCCTTCTGTAAAATGATCCTCTGAGGGGTGTTTTGAAACTTGAAATCCAAACAAACCCCAGCTTTACGTAAGGATTTAAATAAGATTCCAGACAAAATCCAGTGCTAAGAAAAACAGGTGAGACTGCAAATGGGAAAGGGTATCTTCTCATAGGCTCCAGTCTTTGCTGTAACTCAGCAGCCTGTTACATTGCATCTAGTGATAGGAATCTGCAAGGTCTGTGTGTGTATAATACAGAGGGGAAGAAGGGAGCATCTATAAATGTTAATAGTCCTCTAAATGCTTGTTTGTATGTAGATGGGTTCCCAGGGACATTGCCATGTCTTGTAGGTGTCAAGCCCTGTATAATTTGCCTTGTTCCTTCAATTTTTTTTCCCCCCAATACAAAGCTACTAAAAGGTAAAAAAATCCCAAACCCGCTAGCAGCTCAGCCCTGGTGAGTGGCTCAGTAACACAGGAGGTAGTGTTCGGTGGCAGCCCTGCAACGAAGAGACAAATATGCACATATAACAGAGAACACCAGATTTCACTCAGGAAACCAACTTTCACTTTGAGCTTCCAAGCAGCTAGTGTAAATAACAGCCGACTTGGCTTTTGAAAAATGCAGAAATGCACTGGACTGGCCCCTTCAAATGACAATAAGCAAATTAATTAAAAAAAATTGTCCGCTTTAACTAATGCAAATAAGGAACTCCATTGAAATCCCAGGAGCTGCACTGCAGCAAACGGATGTGAGGTCAAAAGTGACCTTCTCCCCTGACCTGCCTTGTCCTGTACACATTTTTAGCTTCTCCTAGATGATGATTTGTATAAGTAGTTGCTGGGGTGATGTGTTCCCTGATTTCATGCTAATTGGCAAGGCCACATTTGGCTGGCTGATTGGCTTTGAAGTTACTGCCTTGTGTAAAAGCCAGTGGAGGGTGGGTCCTTGCAAAGCCACTGGTGTGTGTCCAGTCTTGTTTCGGAAATCCCTGGAGCCCAGCAGGATCCCAGTGTGCGTTTTCCTTTCTGCCTTTCAGAGGTGTGTGAAAAGGAGTTTTGTAAATCTAGGGTTAAGTCCTTTAAAACTCGAATCTCCTGATCTTTTTCACCTGTGCTTTGGCTCCTGCAGCTAAAGGGTTCTGAGGGTCCCCACCTGGGGAGGCTGCCCGGCCACCACAGGGTTGGTGGAGCTGCCTGCAGTATTCCTGAGGCTGTCTAGAGGAGTTGGTTTGCTGTTTGTTTACAGTACTGTAGGATGAAGAGCCCTGCTTTCATGCCCTATGGTGGTAAGAGGAGAGATGATCTTGTGGACTAGTAACTGGGTGAAGACTGTGGAAAAAAAGTGAGGAATAAGAGCTGGCAGTTTGGGTGGGATCCTAGGGGGCTTGGAGGTAGGGCTTCCCTAGTCATGAGGTGTGGGTGACATAGGGGAGTAGGTCGCTTGCTGACAGTAAAGCTGACTGAGAACGTGGGGAGGTGCCAGTCTTGCCTGGGTAGGAAGCTTGCTTTTTTTTTCCTAACCCTCTTTGAGAAAACAAGGATCTTTTGGTACTGAATCAGAGGATGGTTCTGCAGTGAAACCTCAGGCTGGGAAATGCCTGAGTTAAGGAAGGTGGGGGACTACTGTAACTGGACATGCAGGGGGTGTCAGGGGAGCTGTGCTGAAGCTGGTGTGCTGCTTGCCAAGATGTCCATCAGAAAAGCAGTGGAGAGGACAGTCCTCTGCAGGAGTATTTCAGTCTGTGCTGCGCTGCAATATGCAAAGACAGATGAACCCTTGAAGGTCACACAACCTTGGCTGCAAACCTGTACCTCTGGGACAACTGCATGAAGGATTCAAAGCTGCTTCAGTTCTTTGATCAGCCTAGCAAAGGTGTTTTTTGTCACAGAATTATTCTATTGTAAGGGGGTGCAGTGGCCTCTCAACTCCTTGGGGAGCCCAGCTAGTGGGTGGCAGAGCAGCCCCCTGCCATCCACAGTGTGGCAGAAGGCCAGCAGTGTGAGGTTTGCTGTCCTTGGGTCCTGCCACCCTTACCAAGCTCACCTTGGCAGCTCAGGGAGAAGCATGGGTATTGCTGGGGCCATCTACCTGGAGCCATTCCCATGCCCTGGGCTGCTCCATGTTCCTGCTGGTTGCTGCAACTGCAGACAGAAAGCAGTTGGGTTGCTGGGGAGCAGCCTCTCCCCATCCCTTGCTGCCCCTCTCAAAGGTAGGAGCTTGAAGCTGTTTACAAAACCAAACTCTTTGGTGCTCTCCTGTGGAAGCTGGGATGTTGGCTCAGGTCTGCCCCTTCCTTGATCAGATTCCAAACCTCAGCCAAATTGCTTGAGAGTGGGGTAGCCCATCCCTTCCTACTGAAGCAAAAAGCACAATTTCTCCTGATTTAAATAGAACCACCGTTTATTTCTGGAAAGCAGCACTTGCTCTTTCACCTAACCACCCCTTTTCCCTCCCCTGGTGAGGTCAGAGCCTTGCGTTGTAGCATCACCAGCATTTCCATGGCTACAGACCGTGAGGTCACAGGCGTGGGCATGAGCACCCGGGACAGTGATTTCATTGTACCTCTGAAGTTATGCAGGGCTGGGACTCGGCCGGGAGATTGTCCCTAAACCCAAGTCCTGGCTCCTGACAAAGCTGTGCCGATGAGTCAGTGCCGGCATCCTCTCCTCTGCCCCGGATGCAGCCTCAACCTCTGGGCATCTCTGCCCAGCGTGCTTCCCCAGGCGCTCCTCGAATGAGACGAAGTTTTCTTGTCCACAGTCTTGCCCACATTCCAGTGCCACCGCCTGCTTTACTGATGATTTGCAATGCAGGGGTAAACTAAATATTTTTGCTGTACGGAAGGCTCTGGGTGTTGTCTGCTTGGCAAAGGGCGCCTGCCTCGCTCACTGCCTGCGAGCACTGGGTGAGCAATCCTGGTCTGTGCGGCTTGGGAAGCGCTGGGGAGGAGTGCGCTGCTAGAGTGCTGCTGTGGCAAAGCAAGGGCGTGTTGTGGCTTGTTGTTGTGCGTAAACGTTGTTATTAATACCTGGAACGTGGCTCTTCTTGGAGGGTGAATGCCAAGGATGAAAGTGATCCTTTAAGCACAATATTTCAGGGAAAAGCAAAATAAAATTAGGTTATCTAAACCCTTGCTTTTAATGGGCAGAAAGTGCAGGCGGTGGTGTGTGTTTGTCATTTGGAAGGCTTAAAAAATTACACGTGCACATACAAATACGTTTGCTTTTCCCATACCCCTCAATGCAAATCTACACTATCATTGCTGTTCTATGTGATTTGTGGTGAGTTTTCATTCTTTACCTTCTGTCTGTGTATCTGGTGCAGGTTACACAGTTTAAGGTGTGTGGTGGGGGCAGCTCCTGCTGTAGGTGTGTTGAATGGGGAAATGAAATGATCACCTGTTCCTTGATGTGAAGCTGTTGAGCCTGTAGAGCTTTTCTGTGATTTCTGGTCACTCTGTGAATCCTACCTTAAGTCCTGGTGTCAAACCTTGTTCTGTTTGGTGTTGGTCTTGCTTTCTTGCATCAATTTACATGTGAGGGATTCTTCTGAAAGCAATGGGAGTGATGTTTTTGTGTGACTGTGGAGGGGGGTGTTGCTCTATTGAGTCTGAAGGAGTGATGAGCTTTACTCAGTGAGTTGTAGCATCTATATGTAGGCTTGATGTGTCAGTTTGAGTGATGTGAATTACATGCTAATGCTGTGAATGCCAAAGCTCTGATATCAAAGATGCTAAAAATATGTTTGGCTCAAAATTCAGTTACTTGTTGCTGTTTTCCCCATCCCCAAAACAGCTGTGTGCTGGGATTAAAAGCCAGAGGGAACCTTAACATATCTGCAAGCTGGACTCTCCAGTCACCTCCCATCCTGTCACATAGACATTCTGTGTGTTGTTTTGTTTGGTTGGCTGCTGGGCTTTTCCACTAAACACAAAGGCTCAGATATTCCCGTTACTTTTTTTTTTTAAATTTTTGTGGAGTTTTCTCCAGGTTGTGTAAAATGTTAAGCACAAAAAGCGGTAGTTAAAAATCAGTGGAGAATTTTTGCTTTCACGCTAAGAACCGTTTAAAACTGAAAATGAACAGAAGCATCCTGAAATAAATCACAATCTCTTTGCATATAAAAGTTTCACTATGTACTTCTGCTGCTTCTGCAGAAAGCACGGTCATCACCTGCCTGGCTTTATGTACAATGTTATTTGTTCATGGGAAATGCTGCCTCACGTAGTGTAGGCGTTAAGAGAAAATGCTGAAACAATTTAAATATTTAAATGAAACCCTCTTTGCCTATCACATGTACTGATCTGCGCCAAAGGGTGAGCAGATAGTGTGAATTACCTGAAACGGTGCAATAGTTTGAGTTTATTTCCTGCTGGATACATTGAAATCTTCAAAAATGTACAAATACTGATAGTCTTTTGCATGCTTTTGTGTGATGACAAATATTATTCAGCTCCCAGGGCAGGGAAGCTACAGGAGCTGATGCACATCAAGGGGTCTGTCCCAGAAATGCCTGGGACATGCATGGCTCTGCTCTCTCGGATGCTGCTGGCATTAAGCACTGAATGGGGTGGTGGGACGAGATTAGGACTGGACTCAGTGCTGCTGGTGGGAATTCTGTATTGCCTAGAAGCATCCAGATACTTTGAAGCCTGGGGACAGTTTGTAATTTGGAGAAGCTTTGAAAATTGGGATTTTATTCACCGGGAGAGAGGGTTGCACTCAACGCTCACCGGTTATTTTGTATTTTTCGATCCCTCCTGCTAAAGTGTTCCTTGAGCTGAAGTTGGGAAGTGGTTGCCTGTAACCATGGGGCTGGATCCTTTCTATCTCTTTCTTGTCTAACAAATATTTGTGAATGTGTTTTCTAATAATCTGGTGATGTCTTGTGTGAAACCTGTCACCAAAACTTGTTGCTGTGATATGGAGCCAAACAAATCATCACACAGAATTGACTTTTTAATTGAAGAGCTTGAGCTCAGCTTTGGTTTCATTAAGCCTTTTCTGTCTGGACTTGGCTACCTAAGAAAGGTTTTTCTTTCACCAAAAGCTGCTCCTCAGCCTTTTGGTTTCACCAAAATAGCTGGACTTATTTGGAAGTGGTTTTGTGACATGATGGCCTCAGTCCAGCTCCTAGTCGACAAAAGTCACAACTCCCCAGTTGGTGCTCAGGGGTGTATTTGTCAGAGAGTGTGTGAAGGCCAGCATTTAAATGGGCAGAGAGGCTGACGTGGCACTGACCCTTCCAGGTGATCTCACTAGCTCAGGGCTAAGGTAGCGGGAGCCTGGCTGGGTGGTGTGGAGATGTTTGCAGTGCTTCTGTCCATGCTGCATCTGCTCTGAACACTTGAGCTTCCCTGGCTGTTAATCCAGTACTTTTCACAAACATTTATTACAGTTAAAAAGAATTAAACAAATATTTACCTAATATCAGATCACAATCAGTTTATAAATATGCATTTTATTTTTTTTTTTTAATCCATGATTGCTCAGCTTCTGTAATACTATTTATAGTCTTAAAGAGACCCTTCTTTTTCCAGAAGAACCGACTCCACATAAAACCAACAGCCCACCCTCTGGAGTTACATACGCTCATGATGTCTTGGACTGTGGCCTCAAGCCATGCCCCCTGCCTTTTTCTAGCCTTTCTGCAGATCCCATGGGCAGATATGGACAGCCAGATAGCATAGGGACAACACCTACACACCCTGCCAACGCTGCAGGGGCCTCTGCTCCGAGCCCTAGGATTGAAATTACTCCATATCATGAACTGATTCATTCAGGGGGTCCCTTCCGCAGCAGAGACACAGATGTTCTTTTGGTAGAACATCAGTCAAACTCAGCTACCACTAGCCCAAGGGTTACCCTGCCTGTCCCCGGCTTTGAGGGCTACAGAGAACCACTGTGTTTGAGCCCAGCTAGTAGCGGCTCCTCTGCAAGTTTCATTTCAGAGACAAATGTATCTCCTTGCACATCACCATGTGTTTCACCAAATAATGGTCCTAGTGATGACCTTTGTCCACAGTTTCAAAACATCCATACTCATTATTCTCCTAGAACCTCTCCAATAATGTCACCAAGAACAAGCATCACGGAGGAAACCTGCTTGGGACGACATTCACCATCACCCTGTCCCAACTCAAGGTCTTCATCACCAGGTGCAAAACGGAGGTACTCTTGCACTGAGCTCTACAGTACTCAGCTGTCTTCCACTTCTCCACGACAGTCAAGGACCCCCTCTCCACATTCCTCTCCTCGCATCCCCTCAAGAGAAGACAACTCTTCAGTTACTTACACGCAGTTGCCCACCGCTTCTCTTTCCATGGATGCTATGAGCAGCCTTCCTACAGATCCTTCCTGTGGTGTTCCTACGAAAATTTGGAAAACCAGCCCTGATCCTTCATCAATGCCTTCCCACAAAAACAGCATTCCATGTCACGTCTTTCAGCCTGTTGACTTCCATGGGCCTTGTGAGCAGGAGGACAGGAGAAATTCAGCCCCAGAATCAATTTTATTGGTACCTCCATCCTGGACAAAGCAGCTGGTGCCTGCAATACCTATCTGCAGGTATGTAATGCTTCTTGTGGGCTTGAGCTTTCTCATGGTGTGATGTCCTCTGTTATGCATAATTATCCCTAGGGAGCGTTTCCTTGGGCAATTCCTGCTGTAGACCAGAGCTAAGTGCTCAGGGACAGCGCTAGCGGGAGACCAATAACGGGAACCCAATCCATTATGATTCCAAGAGATGAAAAAAATCCGTGTTTGAAAGAAACATCATCAGAGTGGTTCATTGACAGCATGGCATGCAACAAATTCAAATTTCCAAACTACTTGCTAAAAAGCAGATTGCAAACAGCCTTTGACAAAGGCTAAACACTCTCATTCCATCCTGCTACATTTGAAAAGAATGGTTTGATCGCTTTTCTAAATTCAGACAATGTCTCGCTTACAAATTTCCATCAGGGATGAAAATACTTTAAATATTTCCTGATTCAAAACAGAGCCCACTGCTCCAAGTCAGGCTGAGCATTTGGTCAACCCCAAATGACTTATTGTTGGTTGTTAATTTGTTGATTGTCATTTAACCCAAATCTCAGCTGTTGGCACCATCCCATCAGCTCCAGGTCTGGAGCCTGAGCAGGGAGCATCTGTCAGGACAGAGGTTGCCAAATGTGTGACACCACTTGCAGTCACCACTGGCACCCTGTCAGCCCTGCCATCCCGCTTGGCAGCAAGGCTGTCCCCATGCTGACGTTACTTTGTGCTGTTCCCAACCTACTGAACACACACTGCAAGTGAAAGAACCCAAGTTGTGACTTTCCTTGACTGTTTAGATTGGTCCTGGCAGCAGTTTGTACTAGAAAAGTAAGAGTTGTTTAAAATTCAGTGCAAGCTCTACTTGTACATTTCAATGTATTAATTTCATGTTAGAAACCCTTGTGTATTTTGATAACAGGAAAGCTAGTAACAGGCAATATTTAGCATTTTATGTGTGCCTTTTATTTATTTAAATAATAAATATTACTAATTTACACAACTGGTAAGTAATCATAAATTGAATTAATATTTCACAATATGTGTCTGTAATCAAAGTTAAGATGCACAGCAAAAGCTAGATGAAAGAGGGGGATCTTTGGAAAAATTTAACTGCTACAGATATTTCAATTTAAGAAAAAGAAATATTCTATTCTGCAAGAAGACGAGCCTCCAGAAATTACTGTGTTCATCCTCAAGTTCAGCAGAGTGTGTAATCAAATGTGAGCAGGACAGTGTATTCTCATTGAAATTGATAGCAGACTCCTAAATATTTCAGCAAGAGTGGTCCTGGTGGGGCATTTGGAGGAAGAAGGGATTGGGGTTTTGAGAAATAAAGTGCTAAAGAGTTTCACCTGGTGTGGTCTCTCTCCGCCCAGTTTGCCTGTCCAGTCCCTCCCACCCCTTGAATGGCCGCTTTCCAGCCAGTCTGGCTCCTATGAGCTGCGGATTGAAGTGCAGCCGAAGCCCCACCACCGGGCACACTATGAGACGGAGGGAAGCCGAGGGGCCGTCAAGGCACCGACTGGAGGCCACCCTGTTGTCCAGGTAAGGGACTGGAGAACAACTCCATAATGAAAAAGTTGGGAGGGGACTTAATTTCTGAAAGCCTTGCTGGGAGCTGAGCCTGAAGCAGATGCTTGGAGATGTGCATAGTGTCTGAAGTTGAACTGTGGTGAATTCCTAGATGTTTGGAAAGTAGGTTTTGATTAGTTTGTGAAAGCTCAGAAACTTAGGCAATACGTTCACCACTGTTTCTGGGATATATGTTAAAACTGTGACCCACCTCAGTCATAAGGTGCCCAGCTGCCCTGAATTCCAACTGAGCCCATTTTGGCAACAGACTCTTTCATGCAAACTAGGGCTTTTTGTGAGGTACAAACATCAAGTCTGGCTTTCAAACTCAGTGTAGCTCAGTGACCTACCAAACTTGGGTTCATAATAATTATGAGATCATGTTACATCTGCAGTACCACATCCTTCTGCCCCCATTCACACTGGTCAGTGAGGGTTCTGCAACCATGCTCTCCCAGGTACACCCAGAGCAAGTTCATGCAGCAGAGTTGCTGCCTGTGTTTCTGGCTGTATCTAACCTCAGCTCCCCTCTGCTCCATACAGCCAAACTGTACACAACTGCTTGAGGTCTAAATAAAGGCCAAAGCAACTTTTTTATCCTTGATGGGAGTTGGTTTAGGAAAGTATGGGTGTTAAACTGGAGTTTCCCCAGAGTTAACAGCTGCTTTTTGCTAGAAATGTCTTTCATACATTTTCTTTTGCCTTAGCAATTTTTACTTCTTTTTTTTTTTTTTTTTAAAAAAATCTGGTTACATGGTAGAACATCTAATTTTAAGCCTGCTTAAATTTAGGTCAGAGAATTTCACCCGTGTGTAATTCAAGCTCTCAGTACATCCATTTTAATCTCATGCTTGGTTTATATGTAACTTGCTGATGTCGTGTCCCACCTTGTGTGCAGTTCTGCTTGTCATCTGTGGTAGTGCTGCCTTCATTTTGTCCTGGATGTACCCCACCAAGAGGAAACCTGTACTAGCTGCAGTGGCCGTGTGATGAGGGGGTAGCAGGGCGAGATAATTACATAGAAGTGGAGATGATTTCAAGAAAATGTTTGGCCTCTGTAAAGCTGTAAATATAGAGAGCCATATGTTTATTTGCCTTATAAGGCTATAGAAAAAGGGTGAGTGAATTTAGGCAGGAGCTCCATTGTGATTTGGGCTGATGTCTCTACAGAATCAAAATTCTGTGTATATTTTGAGATAT
The DNA here is from genome assembly GCA_033439905.1 of Ceryle rudis. NCBI lineage: Eukaryota > Metazoa > Chordata > Aves > Coraciiformes > Cerylidae > Ceryle > Ceryle rudis. The sequence continues at coordinate 1,598 of JAAGNO010016879.1, read as the reverse complement.
AATTTATACTGCCCTAAAGTGTCCAGTTCTGGTCCTAGCTAAGCTTGTCAGAAGGGATGTCACACTGCTGAAACCAGTGAGCAAAATCATTGATGGAGGTAACAAAATTTGTCCCTCTGCTGATCAAAAAGCATGGTGAGCTGCCATGGATGAGCTGTACCTTATCCTGTTGTGTAGGGTGAAGGACTTTTATTTCTTTCACCTTTCAAAGGGTAATGTAAAATAGTGGCTGAGTTGCTGCACTGTAGCCATTTGAGGCCACATCAGTCTTTTAACTTGTCTCCAGTCAGTGCCATTCAGGAAGGAAGGCCAGGTTTTGCTTGGGGTTGCAAGGTGTCAGGGTGATATTGCTGGTAATGATGTGTGACAACTGTACAGATCAGCCACAGCTACAACTTTTAATAAAGCAAGTTGGGGTGCATCCTACAAATGTTCCTGGCATACTCAGGACTTCTTATGACAAGCCTGAACCAGGAAAATGCTGAAGTTCATGCTTCATTTTAAGCATGTGATCAATACCACTAATTTCACTGGGTTGATTTATGCTTAATTTCAAACATATGTTAGATATTCCCCTGCAGGCTCACTGCTTTTTAAAATCAAGCCATAAGTTGTTAAATCAATGAATTTGTTTATTTCAGTTGAGCTGGACTTGCATGTATGGACTGGATATTTGAGTAAAGTGTGCAGGATAATAATAAATTGCAATCACATTTGACATACCTTAATATATGCAATCTTTTTAGTTTATGAATCTGACAAACTTGTAGTCTGCTGTGGTGTGTTTGAAGCCGCATGTATGTATGAACTGTATGGCCAATCAGCACTTGCTCTTTTCTCATTTTGCTTACAAGTATAGTATCATTTGCCTTCCCAAGGCATTCATTCCTATCAACCGGATGTTTATGGCAGTGAGGGAATTTCTCATGACATGGGGAAATATAAGTGCTTTGTTTCCTTCCTGTAATCAATATCAATCAAAGAGGGATTTATATTTTATAACTAATATTCCTAGTTTTATCATAGTTTGCCATCAAGCTTAAAGATCTTAAACTATGAATTCAAAGATGCACGTTAGTTTCCCAAGCAGATGTGCCTCTGCACAGCTGTGCCTGCATATGGGGAAAATATGGACAGTTTCTTTATGAAGGTTTATTATAAACCTGGAAGTATTCGTTGGATTTGTGTTCACTTTAACATAACAAGGTTCATATGGGTGCTGAGAAATGAGGTAGTTGCACCTGTATGATTTATGACATATGAAACTCAGGAAGGTTAGTAAAATCCAAAGCTTTCATGTCATAAGTTATTTGGCTTCAAGGTTTCTTTTTTTTTTTTTTTAACTTCTTTCCCCTCAGTGAATTTTAACTTTTGTGTTCTTGTCAGATGTGAACAGTGCTGAAAGATGAGAGATTTTTAAAAGGCAGGCACTGTGTTGAGGAAAGTTTGCGTAAGTTAAAGGTGACTGGTTGCATGGAAATTAAATTACATTGTTTTCAACAGAGTCTGCCTGTGTTTGGCCCCAGATCAGGAATAGCAGTGTTGCCCTGGGGTGACAGGGCTGGCGTTCTCCAGCACCGCATCGCTGTATCATGAGC
>JAAGNO010016877.1:0-55806 GCA_033439905.1 Ceryle rudis | reverse complement strand
TCTGCAGGCTGCACCCCCCCAGCTCTCCCAGCCTGGCCTCCCAGCAGAGGGGTTCAATCATTTTCATGGTCTTCTCTAGACCTGCTCCAGTGTCCAATGTCCACAGACACCCGCCTGAAAACACTGACTGATTCGCAGATATTCAGGCCTGTGTGGCCATTCATGGAGCTGGGCTGACCTCCAGACACCAGCAATGCTGTCGGAGAGCCGAGTTTTGTTTTCTTCTTTCCCTTGCTCTCCTATTAACTCCCAGTGGTGGCACCACTACACTTAGCCTAGGTATGTAATAGCCGGTTGTCACCGGTGCTCGCCTGCCTAGGTGACAGGTGCCCCAGCCAGAATGTGGCTTATTATAATGATTATTGCTATCATTGCTGTGATTATCATATTATTTTATATTGCCTTGACGGCCCAGCCGAGGTCAGGGCTGCAGGAGGTGCTATAGAAACGTGTAGAATAGAGGGAGACCCATGGCCAGGGGCACTTGTAATCAGGCAGACAGGCAGAGGAGAGGTGCCCTGATGGGCAGAAGAAGAGCAGTAGGTCAGGTTTCATTGGGTTGTGCCAAATTCTGTCAGAGGTTGACATCCCCCCCCTAGTTAGACAGGTGATGTCAGCAAGAAAATACATCCCCACTGTCTGCAAGTAGGGATGCCATGGGTGACTCAGGGACATGTGCTTGGAGGACCCCGAGGTTCACATTTAAGGGCAATTATGGTCTATCCATTACATTTATTCCTGGAAAACAGTGTGTGTGTGTCCCTTAGCCTGTGCTCCAGGTTGCCTCAGTGCTGCGTGCAAGCTGTGTGTGCAGCTCAGCTCAGCCTGGCTGTGGATGCAGAAGGAGCTGCACTGCCTCAGGGAGGGAAGATGCTGCCAGCCCATGACCACCAAAAAGGATCCCCCCCTGTGGAAAATTCCCCTTTCCTAACAGGCTCTGGAGGATGGAATGCTTTTCTTCTTCCCATGGATTTTGGGCCCAAATCTCCCCAACTTGCCTATGATGTCCCCATCGTTCATGGAGCAAGTCCCAGGGTGAAGCAGGGCTGAGTGGTGCTGCCTCATGGGAGCCACACTGAGATGTGGCCCCCCCTCAATGTGCCTGGTGCTGGTGGGTACTAGGACATGGGGAGCAGAACAGTGACCCATTAAGTCCCTCTGTCTGTGTCCATGGCTTCAGCATCCCTACAGCAGCCCCCCATCCTGCCACCTCCCTCCCTGTCCTACAGCCCCCCTGTACTGAACGGGCCCCCCTTTTTGAGATGATCATGGCCTGGTACAAGAGGAGAGGACCTCAGAAACAGCCCTGGACTGGTCTCAGCAGGACTCTCATCAAAGCCTGGAGGAAAAGTCCCCCAGGACTGACAGGAACTGGATCTGGCCCTACCCAGGGTCGGGGCGGTTTGTGCCTGTCCTTGGCCACGTCTGTCAAATGCTCCTTTTGTCCTGCTTCTCTTTCTCTCTCCCCACTCCTCCTATTCTTCCTCCCAGAAAGCTTCAAGCTCCAAGCACTTGAAAATTCAAGGGGATTCAATACAACACAGGAGGTTTTATATATATTTTATTTTAGTGTATTTTCCTCCTCCTCCCTCATCTCCGTCATCTTTCATACAAAGTGTCTCCAAGCACTTTGCTGGGGTAGATAAAGGCTGAGCAAAGGCCTTTTGCAGAGCCGGGCATCCCGGTGGTTCAGAAAAATGCCATGAAGCAGAGAGAGAGCGAGGAAGGCGGCTCTTCCAGAGCCAGTGCTCCTCACAGCTCCCAAACCAGGGCTGGAAAATCCTGGGGGTACCAGGGGAAAGGAGCCCCCTTTCCTTTAGCAGCACCCAGCACTGTGTTCGCTCTCCCTCGATCTCAAGTCACCCATTTGCCTGGATCTCCTCGACCCTCTCCTTGCTTCCATTCATCAGGTCACATCAAGAACTAGGGCTAAAAGGGATGATTGGATGGTTCAGCATCCTGCATATTGGTCCCCACCCTACAGACCACCCCGTCCACATGCGTTCCGAGTGACCCAGGAGCTGCTGCTGGTGGGAGGTTGTGGGTTTAGGTGCTTTCATGTCAGCTCAAGCTTATTCCTGTGAGTGATTCCTTTCAGCAACTCCAGGCACTGAATCACTGGTCTGTGATCCTGTAAAATTAACATGTCCCACTATAAATAACCGCTCTCTAATGGGCTGTCACTCGACGGCTTTTGGAAAGGCTCAGCTCGTGTGAGCAGAAGTTTTAATGACTGTAATTGAAATTAGATGAAACCCATCGATGTTGGGCTTTCTCTGACCCATGCTAGGACAAAATCTATCACGCATCAGGGAAAAATTAACCCCCCTGGGACATGCCAGGCATGATGAAGCCCATCTAACTCTGTGAACACGCTCTGAAAGTGCAGCCAGCGCTGCACGGAGTGGATTGCTGTGGGCTTTGGGGTTGGTCCTAAGGGCCAGAGAAGAGGAAGAGACAAGAAAATTGACTTCTTTATTTTCCTTTGGTCCTAATAGGCCCCCGCAGTTTACAGGCACGCAGCAATGTTTTGGGCATGGAGTGCACTCAGAGTTTTCTCCTTCCCGTTCAATTCCCTGTGTGGCTGCGGTGAGGTGGGACGTGGCAGATGAGTTGGTGTGTCTGGGATACGTTGGTGTCCAGGGATGCTCAGGGCCAGACCATGGACCCAGATTTTAGTCCCAACAGCTGATATTGAAGAGGAATAACAAATAATTGTGGCTGCAGGCAAAGCAGAGGGTTCACTTTGCATTTGGCTCCAGCAAACTAAATCAACAGCACCTTCTACAAGACGTTTGCCTTCGCCAGATTTCCAAGGGGTGTGTTTTGGCAGGAGCCGCAGAGGCCACACTGACCCAATCATACAGTCACAGAATCATAGATTGGTTTGGGTGGGAAGGGACCTTTCAAGGTCATCTGGTCCGACCCCCCCAGCAGGGCCATCTGCAGCTAGAGCAGGGTGCTCAGAGCCCCGGCCAACCTCCCCTGCAATGGGACCAGGGATGGGGCAGCCACCACCTCTTGGGGCAGCCTGGGCCAGTGTCTCACCATCCTGAACGATCACGACTCGTATGCAATTAGTTTTGCACACAGTTCAGTGTTTTGTTGTCTTGTTTCTTCTCCTCCCATGCAGACCCCAAAGGTACCTGGGCTCCCTGGGGCTTCAAACCCCACACGTCCCACCCTCAGACCGCATCATCCCCTCTGGAGAGCGACCGCAGGCCCTCAGGGATGGGATAACAAGTCCCCCCATGCATCGCATGTGGTGCTTGCACATAACAAAACATCTCCTCTCTGGGGAAAAGAGGGTGGCACGGGGCAAATTAAGAGATGCCAAAGTACCCTGAAGTGCTGGCTCGCCCTCGCCGCCAGCGCGCCTTGGGATGTACAAGGATTCTGCTAATGAGATGGCTGGGAAGGGGGGGGATTGCTGCGGGCTTTGGGTTTGTTCCTAAGGGCCAGAGAAGGGGAATAGACAAGAAAATAGTCTCTTTTTTTTTTTTTTGGTGTTGGTCCTAATAGGCCCCAGCAATTTGCAGGCACGCAGAGACACACAGAGCGATGCTTACCTTTCATTACCCAGGGAAGGAGGCTGAAGGCACGGCAGGGAGGTGAAGGGGGAGATCCTCAGAGCATGACTAAAGTGACTGCTGCAAGATTTTTGCAGCAAAAAGGCCTGGAAAACATTAAACTAAATCACCTGTTGTGTTCCTGGGGAAACTGAGGCATGGAAAGTTTTGGCTTTTAGTCCTACAAGGCAAAAACATGGGGGGGTTTGTGATATTTTAGGCAAGCAGAGCTTTGCAGTCTGGTCCCAAAAGCTTGATATTTAAGAGGAAATACAAGTTGTCGTGGCTCCAGATGAAATAAAGGCTTTGTTTTGATTGTGGCCCCAGCAAAACGAGCAACGGCCCCTTCTACGAGGTGCTTGCAGCAGCCAAGAGAGTGGCCAGGTGGCCATTTCAGCCAGGCAAAGAGGGAGACAGGCGAGATGGAGAGGAAATGACTCAGGCAACAGCTTCAATCCGGGCGTTTGATGCTCTTCTTCAATTTATTCACTGTTTATAAATCTTCCCAGCTTGCGGGAATGAAATTCAGATTTTTGTGTATTTACTAATTGAGGAGATGGATGGTTTGGGGTTGTGTTATTTTATTTTTATTTTTTTTTTGCTATGAAACTTTTTCTGCCAAGCAACATACTTTTCACGGCGAAGATTTTGCCTCCAGTTGGGCAGTTTTAAACTTGCGATGAATGTTTTTCACCGAAAAAAAAAAAAAAAAGAGATATTAAAGCGAGGGCCAACGTTTCCAAAGTCACAAGGAAATGCACAACTTCAAAAGAGAAAACACAATGCACAACTCGGAAAACAAAAAGTAGCTTAGGGCCACCAGAGTGAACTGTGTGGTTGGCCTGCAAGAGAGTATCATTTGAATTTAGCAGTTGCAGAGGAATTTTAAAAGGATTGGTTAACATTCCCCATCAGAGACAATGTTTTTATTTCAAAATTGCCAGCAAACCCAAAAAATTTCATTTTCCTCTCTCTCTATTTGTAAGTGAATATTCACTGGGATATCTGATAGCTGTAATTTACTCTTCAAGCCATGTAATTAGCCACCTCAATCAGATGGCATCATTTCTATCTTTGCTCGAAGAATAAACTATTCCAACTGCAAAACAAACGCCTTTTCCTCGACTCGAGCAAATCCCAGGGACGGGCTGAAATTTTGCAGCCAACTTTTGCTTTCAGCCGCTGCTCGCGCTCGTCACAGGGTTTGAAAGCTTTCGGTGAGAAAAAAAAATATGAGAAGATGGGGCTGAATATTGACTCACTGCTCTCACTCATCGCCCTGTAACAGCAACCAGCTCGGAGAAGAGGGGGGGAAAGGATTCAGCTGTATGTTGGTGAATGGTTTTTTTTGCTGCTGTACTGCAGGTTTTGGGGATTCATGGCATGGGAGAGGAAGGAGCTGCAGGGTTACCCAGAGGTTTTCCTTTTTACATCTGAAGCCACCAAAAGCAGCGCAGAACAATCTTTCTTATTTCCCCCTCCCCCCCCCCCCCCATTTTTCAGCAGATAAAATGACCCAAAGGAATAATTTCCCAAGAAGGTCAGGAACTGGAGATCTCCAGTGTCCCATTTGCCTCCCCTTCACTGGGCTTGGAGTTGTCTTTTATATCTGGGCATAAACCCCTGCTCAACCCGATTTCTCTGCTCATCTCCTGTTAAATTTTAGGATGTAGCTAGAGGTAGGTATAGGCATTGTAATCCGGGCACATTATTTACCAGTAACACTTATCTGAAGCCAGTCTCAGGAGATTCACCGGGTGGCTGGGAGCTGCGAGATGGAGTTACAGCCTCCGTGCAGTAAAAGAGAAGGAAAAGAGGGAAATTGCCTTATAAAACCCACAAGGACTTTTGGCTTTCTTCTTTTTGCTGGAGCTCTTAAATTCAAGGCTGTCTTTTGAGTCTGCTCAGTCCTTGTCTTGTTCCTGGCAGACTTGAGAGACAGAACTTTTCTTCCCTATTCTACTTAGCATAACAATCCCTTGTTAACATAATAAGATTAATTCTTGTGCTGCAATCAGGAAGCCACACTTTCCACAAGCCCTAAATAATATCATTTCCTTGTCACATTTATAAGGCAGCGGGTTGGCTTGCTGGGTTTTTTATTATTATTATTATTTTTTTTTTTTTTCCTTTGCATTGAAAAAAAAAAAAAAAGAAAGAAAATCTTGTAATCTTCAGATAAATATAACGGCGTGGAAGCTTCCCATTCTCCTCCAATCTGATTGCAGTGGCAGCAAAAGGACGTGGGCCTAATTAAAATGCCAATCAAGCAAAAATGGGATTCATTGTTTTTATACAAATCCTCCACTTAACCCTTTGCGGCTCGATCATCATTTCACACACGCACCGGCTTTCTTCCTTAGGAAAAAATTCCAAGCCAGGTTTCATAAAGAGATGAAAAAAACCCCAAAAGGATATTAAAAGTGGTGAAGAGGACGGGGTCTGTCTGCGTCCAGCAGTCTCATCACATACTTTCCTTGCCGTTTTTCTGCAGCCAGCTCCTCTCCTGCAGACCAGGGGAGGAGCTGTGGAGCTCCCTCCTTTCCTCCAGCTGAGTTGGGAAGTTTTATGGGAGGTGGGAAAAGTCAGGATCAGATGGTGGGTTTTAGCAAGCACTAAGGCAGCCCAGTGGTTTACCGTGTTCGGACACAGGAATAACGCCCTAATCCAGAGGTTTGATAGTTTTCCAGTGGACTGGGACAATTTGCCGAACTCTGAGCTAAGTGATACCATCTCTAAGTGATGCCACCTCTAAGGATGAGTGATGGCAGGAAAAATCTGGCTCCAGTCATCCTGTAACACACAGCAGCTGGACAGAGACACAATTTCTGAGCACATCTGGGCACAGCTGGGCAGGATCCAAAAATTTTACAGGAATGGGCTTGCTTAAGGCTTTGTCAGAGAGTACACCCATGGTGGCCATTCACTCTTGACCCCAGGAAACACCCTGTGGAGCTTCTCCCCCTTCACTAGCAACTCCTCCACAGTGCCCCAGGAACCTCCAGAGACAGGCAGAGAGGCACCCAGCCCATCCACACACAAAACTGTGGCAGGTTCAACTCGGCTGTTTTAACCTTGCGTCGCAGGGACCGCTGACAGAAACGCAGACAACCAGCTGAATGCAAAGCACGACATTAAAATAACTTTGCATTAAAAGACCTGCACGCAAGGCTGCATCGAAGTGTCCAGGGGACGGTTGTGGGGCTGATTTTGATGATGTTAGGAAGGCCTAATGAGAAACCAATTAGTGAGGGGGGTTGGAACTAGATGATCTTTAAGATCCCTTCCAAACCAAACCATTCTAGGGTGCTTGGCTATCTTTGCAACTTTAATTCATCCACCTCCGCCACTGTGTCCCCTGGTGAGATGCAACCAGCTCTAGGTGCGATGGCACGAGACCGTGAGCGCCGAGAAGGGTGGTCGTGCGGAACCACAGCAGGAACTGGGGAAGGGGTATTTGAAGAGGACTTGTGCGTTAATTAGGGGCACTCTTCCATCCTCAGGGTTATTGCTTGGCACTGTGGAGAGGTCCCAATTATGCCGCTGCTCCTACCTGCTGCTTGACGCCCAGCATCACCATCCCTTGGCGCTGGTCCTTTTGAAAAGGGGGTGCCAGGTTGGTGTAGAAAGGCAAGCTGCCTTGCTAGCCCTACCTGAAACCAACATGGCAGCAAAGCGCTTTGATTTTTCATCTTTAACCCTCAAAGTCTCTGTCTCTTCCTCCTCCTATGGCTCTTTCCAGGCCCTGCCTATCTCTGCCCATATTGCTCCCAGACCTGCTCTGCAAGAGCTTTATCAAGTGCCACAAGCTGAGATTTTTTGGCAGCTGTCCATACAGCCGGGAGAAAAAGAATGAGACAAGGAGAAAAAAAGAGCTGATCTGCTTCCCTGGCCTCTGCCTGGGTTGTTTTCAAAGAGGGGGCCGGTGGGAGATGTGGAAAGGGCTTTTTGGCCAGGGTTGCTTTGAAAAGCAAGGCAGCATGAGAGCCTTGTGTCCCAGCTGGAGCAGCCATGGGCTTTTTGCAGGCAGCTGCCTTCACTTTTCCACAGTAAAGCAGCAGTGGCCATACCCACCTGTTGCCAAAGTGGAAAGCTCTCCCCATATTTTATTGCAAGAAGCACCCCGGGGAGCTGGGGACCTCCTGGAAAAGACCAGCCTCCTGCCCCGATGCCTCTGGCTTGCTGGTGGGAAAACCAGAGTGCCAGACATCTCCCCAAAATCTCAACAGGCTTCATCGCATCCTGCCTTCTCCAAGGGTGCAGCCACAGCACCCCTCGGCCCCAAAGCTGCAGGGAGGTCCCCCAATGTGTGCCAAGGGCCATGCATTGCTCCTGTTATTTGGAGGGGACAACTACTCCCTTCTTCCATACCCATATTATTTTGCTTCCCAGTTAGGAGACAGCTCACGCTCCGAAGCATTTGTCTTGCCAACAGGCAAGAGAGGTGAGCAGCTCTTTGCAGAGGGGGAAACTGAGGCAGGTGGGCTGAATTTCCCCAATGCCATGGGGAAAGCTCTGCTGCAAGAGCAGGGAAAGCCTCTGAGTCCCAGCCCAGTGTTTTTACAGCGGGACTCTGTAGAGCGTTCGCTCGTCATATGTATTTTTAAATGACAAGGAAAAGATTCTATAAACCAGGGAAATGTGTGATTATTTGCCTCTCTCTCCCTCGCTTCCAGGTGCTTGGCTTAGCTTTGTAACACACGAGAATGAAATCCATCCGAGTAGCTGTTGTCCTGCTGTTTAAAGCTCCATTTTCTGTCAATATTGCTTCATTTTTATCAAGTTACTTACATGTTTTCTATTATTCTCATTTTTTTTTTCCCCCCATTTTGCTGTGGCATTTCAGAACATTTTGTTTCTTGCACTTCTCGGTAAATAGCCTGGAAGTAAGAGAGTCAAAGGCAGGCGGCAAGTATCTGCTTTCATTGTTGTGATGTTTAATATCTCTTGCACTTGTCAATGTAGAATAACAAAAAAAATAAGGGGAACAAAAAAAAAAAATTAATATCTGTAAAACACCTAAAAGTTCAGTTTTAATTTACAACTGAAAGAGATTAAGACTTCCTTGAAAATACTTTTGATTGAGGACCTGAAAAAACCTTAAGACAGATACCTCATAAAATATAGAGATTTTTAACAAAATCACAAACTATGGTTACAATACAGTCTGTTACACCAAAGAAGCTACAGGATTTACAAATCCAAGTAAAGAGTTATGGAGAAGTCAGGGAAAGGAATAGAGACCTTGGGTGTTAGCAGAGATAGCTGATGCATTTCAGTTTGAAATTTATTCACATTTAGCAAGATACATAAGCAAATCTGTGTCTCTGGGTTGTTTTAAAATGTAAATGTGTCAAGATTAAAAATAGATGGATCCTCACACAAGAGGGCAGAGAAAAAGCCAACAAACAAATCACCAACAGTGAGGTAAATCAGCATGCTCTTAAGTGGTGCTAATCAATTCTTTAGGGGTGGTAGGTCACTTCTTGTGTATTCATCCTTTTTTATTTACTTTTCCAGAATGCTAGGTAAAATCCTATAGAATTTTCTTACAGCAATACCCCTGATGTATGTTGTAGTTGCAATCTGTTCAAAGAACCAAAGAAATGACACAGGACTTTTAATTGAACTGCAGTGCTCACTGATTTTCTGGTTGTAAAATTACCAAATAGTCATTGGAAAATTAAATTAAAACACAAAATTCTGGGGCAGAATTCTTGAATAGGAAAATGTTCTAAATAGAGAACAGCTCAGTCTAATATTGTATTCACTTCTAACACGCAGGAGTATAATACTGTCAGCAAAGGGAGTCATTTAGATAGATGAAAATAAGAGGTCTTTTTGTACATAGGCTGAGTCAAAATTGTCGTATTATTGAGCTGTGCTGTTATTTTAGCAGTACTGTTGCATGACATAAAGTTAGCTTTTGGCTGTTTAAATCCATGAGCTGAAGTAATTGTCCACCTTTGTATAATCTATCCACCTTCTGCCCTGTAAAAACCCTTTTTGCATTGTTCCCGATATGCTGCAATAAATGTAGTCCCATTAAAAAGATGAAATCTGGAACATATCATTTCAGTACACAGCTTTCATACTTGTGTATTTGTCACTTGCCTTTTTAGAAGTGCTTTTGAACCTACACCAGGTTTAGGGGAGCTGCTACTTTAAAACTAGGAAGTGCAGGTTTGTATTAAGTTCCACCAGCCATGATGGTCTTAGGCAGTTATGTCTGCTCTCTCTCTCTCTTTAACTTTTATTTGCATGTTTAAAAAATATTTAAGCAGAAATTCTGGCTGGTAAATGCAGCCAAATTTGACAGAATGATAGATTTCCTAAAGATCCCACACACTTTGTGGAAAAAAAAAATCAGGCATGAATAGAGGATAGAGACTAAAATTACTTTCCCTGCTAAGAGAACGAAAAGAACAACTTGGTATCTATACGTTCTGTTTGCTAGCAGCTAACTGGTAAATTCTGATATACAGACTTAACCCAGTAGTGGCACAGATGGGGAAAGTCTCTTGGGGAAGTGGGACAGCTAAGGATGTTGTTTTTGAAGATATTTCTGTGAGATTCCTATGGGGTTTAGGAGCATTACTTATCATATCAGCATATCTCTGGGAATTTTTGCCTTTCTTGTTAGTTATCTTTAGTAGAATATAGTTCAAGTTATTATTTCACTTAAATTATATCTTAAAGGTATTTAGGAAGCTTAGTTTAAAACACAATTTTAAATGAGAAGAAATTTAGCAGACTTTACTGTATATTGTTCAAAGTTTGTTGTTCGTTTTGAGGTTTGGTTTTGTTGGGTTGGTTTTTTTTTTCCTACTGGCCAAATATGAGGGGTTTTTTTTGTTCTCTGGACAAAACAGTGTTTGGAGAACAGTGTAAAGTTCTTTGAATATGTATGTTAAGTGATAATGCAATATGATGAGCGATAAGTGATAATGATTCTAAGTTGGAGGTAAGAATAACTCAACTGCAATATTACTTTTTAATTGCAAACATCACTGTCCCTATCTTTGATACCAGTTGAACCCATGGAATTGTTACATTTTAAAAATGGAGGCAAAATCAGCATATTATCACTGAGCCTCACAACGTACAGTATAGTATGTAGCGGTATATAGTGCACAGCATCAGTATGGATGCAGTGTTCACATTCATCCTTAGAAACATATGAATGAAGGTTCTGATTTTTTATATTTATCTGTAATATCAGGGTCTGATGGACACCAAGACAGAAACTTGTAATCTGTAGGACTGAAATGTAAAATAATAATCTAAAGAAAGCGTAAACACAAAACACTACTGGAAAAAGAAGAAAAAAACTTAATTTAGGGTCTTATTTTGCTTTAGTACTTCAATAATGATTTTGTCAGTAATTTTTTGTGTGTGTATGTGTGTGTGATCTAGCATGTCTTGTAAACTTGTGTTAACAGGCTGTTTTGCTAATTGTTATTCATATTAGTTTTTTCAGTTCCTATTTTTTGGAAGCTGGTTGAAAGTCAAATCATTTATCTGTTAGATAATAATCTGGGATTTTAATTAAATGTAGATACTGTACATGTACTTAAGTACTAATTAAATTACACAAATCCTGAAATCATAATCTGAGCGATAACTAGACTCAATTCATGAACAGATCCTGTCCAGATAAGATTTTTGTCACATTCCTAATTCTTTTCTCGTATAATAATAGCTAAGAAACTCTCTCCTTCCAAAGAGAATTTCTGTCTTAATGTCCTTACAATTTAAACCGAAGGTTTTTGAAAGACTGGTTCTTCCAGCATTGGAATGCTGTTCCAAATTGTTCCTGTGTCAGTTTGCCAAGTGTTTCAATGGTTTCATGAGGACTTTGTTAGTTAAGTGTATGTCAGATGTGACACAGGAAACAAGACTATATTTAAGCTTCCCAGAACTTCTCATTATAAGAGTTTGCATTCAGTTGCTAGGAGTTTAGCCCAACTTTTAAAGTATTTGGGCTGAAATGTGGGTTTGCATTATGATACAGCCTTTAATTCTGTGAGAGCACACTATTCTCCTCCAACTCGTTCCCTGCCTGCCTCATTCAGGTGACAAGATGGATAGTATTCATTTAATGGGCAGTTTCCCAATCTGTCATTTTAAAATGTGCTTCATTCAGTATGTAGCCCCTTTGCCTGCTGCAACATTCAAATCTTTCTCTGAATACAACACTATTGATTTCCTCATAAGAGTGATGGGGTCCATTGAAGTTACAATATCTGAGTTTACAAATGTTAGTGTTTCCATTTTATAATACTCTTGTGAAATGAGTGGTTATTATCATCTCTGTTGTACAATGTGGTACTACAGTACAGTAATATATCTTCAAAGCACAGACTGGTTTAGGTGTTTAATGCAAAATGATCATTACCTCATTTCTCAAAGTACATAGTTCTTAATATTTGTCCAGAGCTAAAACTAGCTAGTCAATTCACTTCACTGTAGCTATGAATTCTTAAAACTTCTGCAAACCTAATCCTTTGTGTGTCAGACTGAGTGCTCAGAATACACAGCAGCTGCTTGTGAAAGTTTTGACTGAACCAATTTGCCTGGGATCATGCTGGAATCAGTGGCAGAACTAAAAAGAAAATTCAGTTCTCTACTTTCTTTAGCATAAGACCTGGGCCTCCTTTCAATTTCTGTAACAAAGGAAAATGGGTTTACAAACATAAAGGTCATTCTCTGTATAGCCGACTTTCATCCTCTGAATGTCATCTTTCCTGTGCGCAGCAGTGACAAGATCTTCTTTCTGAATTTAAAAAAATGCTGTTGCTTAATATTTCACAGATAAGTAGGAGTTAGCAGGACATATGCTAAATTATGTTTCATTTTCCCTCTTATGCCCGTAAAAGAACTTGTCTCTTTTAAGTAATATTTAAATCTCTTTCACAATCTTTGCTCTTGAGCTTCGCTTAAAACCTCCAATGGCATTTTTACTCTTGTCACTTGCAAAATGCACATGCCTGGAATCTACATGGTGCAGCCTATGCTATTGTTTATTTTAAAATTCTAGCAGTATTTCAGGTCCACAGTGAGATACACTGGATTGACATGATGACATATTTCAGGATTCTATTCTGGTGATATTTTCAACACATCTTTACTGGAAAAGTGTTTTGATAGTAGAAGCTGGGAATTTCTGACTACACTGACTTTTTTTTTGTGCTGTTCTTTTAAGGACAGATTTTCAAATGGGCGACTGCTTTAATGTCATTATATTAGAAGTTGTTTTCAGAGGTAACTACCTACAGAGATTGCTGGGAAAGAGAGTAGACATGAAAACATCTGTTTTGGAAAAAAAAATAGGAACATGAGAAGCTGACTTTTGAAAATTTGGAAATACAGAGCCAAGAGGTTCTCTTACAAGGTGGTAAGATGGACAAGCCTGCTCTAGGGGCTAAAAGTCAGGACACAGTGGCTTTGATGCTGAGGCTGGTTTAATCACCCCGACCATGTGGTCCTGCCCTTATGTGGTGAAAGCTAGCTCTCTCAACTGTATTAGTTGAGCTATCTACTATTATGGCATAGGCATACTAACTTGTGAAAACAATCTTTTCTGGGGACTTATTTTTAACCCAAATCATTTTATGGCACGTTTATGGCAGAATTTCACAAGCAGTTATGGTGCCAGAAAGAAAAGTCAGAAACGTCTTAAGCCAGCTTTTCACTGAAGTCCATCGATTGTGGAATTATGAGTCAAGCATTGCGGTATGACACCTAATTAACATCCTAAATCCTGTCTACCTGTGTGGTTAGTTATAAATGCTGTCAGTTCAGGTCAGGATTAACATTTTGTCTTATCCAAATCCACTTAGATATAATCTGTGTTTATGGCAACAAAATTGAGCTGCATTGCTCAAGTGTTCTGTATAGAATGGGAAAGAATGGAGATCAGGCATTGATTAAATTCATAGGCAGTATGCTGAGTATTCTTCCCAGGTGAACAGTGTATCCTTAATCTGGACATGTACATTTAGGGACATAAAAGTGTATACCCAAGATATTACATCAATCTAAATTAAGCTGTAGGAGAAGAAATGTCAAGAAGAGAATGAAGAATTTTTTATGCACTATCCTTTGAACCATATGGATGTGTGGTCAGCTGTCATCCAGCTGAAGAGAAATGTGATCCAGGAGAGAAAAGGGAGCAAATTAGTTGTGTATGCATTATGTTTTTTAAAAATCTCCATAATGTACATCTAATTCATCTTCGAAAACATCTCACAAGAGTCAGGAATAAGGCTTCATCCTACACTTGCTTCACTGTGAACCACAGTACCACAGGGAGGCATGACCATGGTCATGAACAGATTGTTGAATGCTCTGTGGGTAAATTGAGCCATATCTCTTTAGAACCTGACATTTCGTTATTAATATGTGGGTACAGTGGATGGAGGGATGGAAAGACTTAAATGTTACCTTTTTTAAGGAAAAAAAAAATCAATTCTTTTGGGAAATCTGAGCAGCTAAATTGTTTTGTTCACTTGTACCTCAGATGTCCTTTTGCCAACTTCTAGGCCTGATTCATTCACCTCTAGGTCACTGGGGGAAGGAAGCACATTAAATAAGTACAACGGATGTTCTAAAAGTTAAATATCAGTAGGAAGCAATGACTGGAGAAACCTCAAGTGTTAGGCAGAATGAATAGCTCTGCCTTATTTGTTAAATGTCAGAATTTTATGGTTTATTAATTTATGGTTTATTACAGATACATGGAGATAGTGGTATAGAAAATAAATCAGAAAATCATATCAAATTGTACCAAACCATTTTGCTAACATTTTCTTTCAGCCCGTCATTCAAAATTTCTACTATTTTTCAATGTTATGCAACTCCTTGGTTTTATAAAACTTTTGTCTTTTTGTTTTGTATTCATCCTTAGTCAGTTTTTACATGAATATACACATACTCTTAATAAATATATACACATAAGATAGTGTATACATATTTATGTATACATATTTAGATATACACATAACTGAAGGTAAAAATTAGGGAGAAGCCTATTGACTCTTTCTCAGTAATAACCTTCATAAGATGGCCTCAAGACTCTAATCAAATTAAGAGATTTTTTCCTGCTGAGCAGCTGTCTGTGAAAAGGTTCTAAATTAATATGAAATGTCTTTCAGTAAGTGTTGTCTACATCTGAATAAGAAATTTTATTTTCTATGTGATATTTTAATAAGAAATATTTGTGTAGAAGCAATCCTTTATCAGTAGTGTTTGGAATTATTCAGCAGAATTGCCAAAGGGAAAAAGAAATAATTTAGACAATGTAGTGTTGCAAGGTGACATGCAATTATAGATCTGCAGCAGTGTCAGCTAGTTAGATATTATTAAATTTTGTTAAATTCATGGAAGCTTGCTTTAATGCTGAGGAAGGAAGCCTGCAAAATTGAAAATATATAACCAGTTACAAAATTATTCTCTATTTTAATAACCCAAGGAAAAATAGCTCTGTCCTGTAAGATTAAAATCCAAAATTGTCTTTGTGATTCATTTCTAATAAATAAGTGTCATTCTTCCAGTGAAGCATTCTTAATAAGTAAATGTCATTCTTCTAGTGAAGCATACACATGCATTCTGTGTGTATTCTTTTATCAATTAAAAGGAACCTTGGTAGTATTTTCTTTCTATAATCAGTGTCACTTATCTATGTCTCAATGGCAGTGTTATTGAAAGCTTGCTAATAGAGTTTTGAAGGACTGCTAACAGATTTATATTGTCCTGATGTACCTATCCCAGCAACACAGAGAAAAATGTACCTCGGGGGGGTTAAATTCACTGGACCTCTAGAATATATTTCAAAAGTATTTGTGTCAGTTCTCACAGTGAACTCCTATATGTCTAAAGCGAACTGTATGTGGGAATAAAGGGAAGAATCCCAGAGTATATATTTAGTTTTCAGTAAGTTTTTATCTCCACTGCCTGATGACAAGAAGTGGGCATCAAACATACCTGAAGAAATCTAAGCTAGTAGGCCATCAGGTGCACATAGTGTATAATTTGCTTGGAAAGGAGACACAAATTCTGACATCTTGTGACAGAACATCTACATTCGTCCTAGAAATCCGGGGGGGTTGTTGAGGACTGGGGGTGGGGTGTGTTTTGGTTTGGGTTTTCTTGGCTTTGTTTTGTTTTGGTTTTTTGCTGTTTAAAAGGTAATCATAGATTACTTAAAGAAAAAACTTTCTTGACCTTACACAGGCTAAACCTTTTTCTTGCTTAAGTAACAAAACAGCGATGTGCTTCTTCAGTGCATCTTAGAAATTTGTCACAGGATTCATTAGCATTCACAGTGTCTTAAAAATGTGGTATGATCACTAA
Source organism: Ceryle rudis (assembly GCA_033439905.1). Lineage (NCBI taxonomy): Eukaryota > Metazoa > Chordata > Aves > Coraciiformes > Cerylidae > Ceryle > Ceryle rudis. The sequence goes on along the minus strand of JAAGNO010016877.1, from coordinate 39,883 downwards.
AACCTCTGACAGCAGAATCTAGAGCTAATTTGCTGTGGTCAGTTCCAGCTGTGGTACCCTTGCTATGACCTGGGAGCTAACTTCAGAACCGAGTTAAAACCACGTGTTAGACAAGCAAGCTTCCTTGATGGGGCTGTAAAAAATTTGAATTTTCAGAGAACACAGCAATTAATGCTTGGAATAGTTTACAATGTAGCTGGCAGCATATAGTTTCTTAACTGTGGCTGTCCCTGTGCCATGCAGCGTATTGCACTTCCCTGTGGGAGTGCTGGATGTGGTATTGTCTGTGGCCTCATTCACATCAAGATACTGTGTAATAAAAGAAAAATCTCAGCTTCTGACCTGGGAGGAGAAAGACCCACAATTGTCTACATGCAATTTACTTCTGAAGAGATAATTGGATATGTAACCAGTGAATAGATTTCCAGCTGGAATAAAGCATTAGCCTTTAGGAGACTTGTGAGGAGTGATGATCCTAGAATAATTATCCAAATTATTGGGGGCAATAAATAGGAGAGGTAATAGCTAGAGAATATGTAAAATTTGTAAAAGGAATACAAAAAGCTCTCAAAATAGTTTTTTGACAAGTGAAGGAAAAAAATCTGACCCTTCGCGCTCAGTAATTTTTTCTGAGTAAAATACATCCTAATTACTGTATTTTTCTACTATTCAGAATCAGTTTTGTGCTCCAAATGCTTTTTCATTCCAAAGTACTCTTCCCTATACACCATTCCTGTTTTGCAAACAAAAGCAGCACCAGCAGAAAGATCAAAGCACACTAGTAAAAGAATGAACAGCAATTCCATGAGTGAAGTTTTATTTGAAAGAAAAATGTGGCTGAGTTGTCTTAGTACCCACTAATGGAAGTGGAGAAAAATTTTTAAAATTGTTTTGCAGTTGTATCATTTTCTAAAGTTGTTTCCCAGAGAGTCAAATTCTAAATTATTTCATTAGAATGCAGTGGAACTATTAATTCTAGCAATCATTGAATGCTGAATCAAATCGTTGCTAGTATTAATAGTATTGGTGCCTCTGAGTTCAGATGAAATTAATAACCATTGACAGGTGCATCAGTGTATAAAATTCATCCCTCTGCAGAATGGCCTTTGTGAGTTCGTTTGTCACTTAAGAATTAGAACTGAAATAAGGTTTAATGCTACTGCACTGAGCATTTTGATGTGTGTTGCTGGGTAGCTGTGTGAAGTTAGGCAAATATTTTACCTCTCTCAAATTTGTAAAGGACCTCTGCAACGCTAGTGCCTTTTGACAATGCCAGGTTTCTCAGATTTATTACGTATCTCACAATAGCTGGTGTTTTCCCTAAAGTGCCAGCTGCTAAATTAGTCTCAAAAAATTGTTGTGTCCTAATGATTCCTGGAAGAAACATCAAAAAATGTATGCCAAGTCTCAAAAATCCCCAGTCAAAAGCAGAAAAACAAAGTGAAAAGGCTTTACATTCTTCACGTGTGAGGGGAATCTCTACTTGGAGGTCAGTTATGTGAAATTTCCTGGGCTACAGGAGAGGTGTGTGATGTGTGCACTTTCATTTTGTGTGTTTCCCTTTCACTCTTTTTTTTCCCAGTAAAACCCTAGAATATTTAGTCACCTTGCAATGATGTAGCAATCAGATGATTGCCATATTGCTTTAAGCAATGCTCAGAATACCTGGAAAAACAGGGTACAAGAAATGTGCAAACAAAAACGCATCTACTTTTGATGCTACAGTGTTCCTTGTTTTCACTATAAGAAGAATGGGATCCATGTGTTTGATCATTTGAGTAACAGCTCAGTAACTGAGATTGTGCTGTTACTGGTAGACCTAGTTGGTCCTGAATAAACAATATCCCCCAATATTTGTACTGTTATTAAAATTCAATTGTTTCATGGTGTTTGATTTTTATGAGCATTCTAGCAAATAAACTTTACAAAAGGAGTGTTCGCAGAAGAATACAATTTAAGTTTATACTGGAGGAAAGGGTGTTTGGAGAACACATACTGGTAATAAGAACAATGTTCAAGCAAATACTGAACAAAATCTAATATATGGCTTAGGTAAATAGTTTCACAGACTAAATTTTGAATAATAAACATTCACAATGGGAGTGAGCTACAAAAGAGGAACTGTTCGCAGAAATTATTCAGCAAATAGTTGTAATGAATAATAAATATGAGAAAATTGTGATCCACTCATAGGCATTTCATTAGTAAGTAAAAAAGGCAAAAATTGTCAACTAAATTATGAATGGTAAGTAAATTATTAATCATTTCCACTGTTGAGTGATCATGTGCTGACTTTGAAATGTCTGAGTAGGTATGTGATTTCTTCTTACTGGTTTTATTTTAACATGAGTTCAAAATACAGATACTGCTTGCAGGAGTAATAAACCCTAATAAATAATAAATCCTGTGCACCTTATTGCTCTACAAAAGGCAACCATATGTAAAGGCACTTATATAATATAAGAGAATGGGGGTGTTTGCCTTCAAGCATAAAAAAGTGCTGTTTGACTGTGCTGGACTATTTATGTACATGAAGGTAATCATATCACTAAGTGTTTGCTGTATCTATATTAAACTGTAAGTAGGTAGTTGGGACAGGCTGGCTGGTCAAAGCTAATGAATGGGGAGAGCATGGCCTGGGTTCTTGAACTACCACACAGCATATTAATTTCTGGTAATAAAAATGCGTATAGCTGCATGTTTCAGTGTGCTTCAACAACATGGGCTTACAGCTCCCATTTTCACAGAATCACAGAATGGTTAAATTTGGAAGGGACTTCTGGAGGTTATCTGGTCCAACCTTCCTTCTCAGTCAGGGCTGCCTAGATCTGTTTGCCCAGTCCCATGTCCAGATGGCTTTTGGGTACCTCCAAAGATGGGAATTCTGCTTCAAATGCAGTTGGGCTTTCATACTAGAGGGGTAGATGCTGCTTCTGGATTACCATGCTGGTAATAGGTATCCTTTTAGGATCCCTAACTATCCTAGGTGGTTATATCCTACTTCCATACTACAGAGTACATAAAGTGATGTTTATTGGTTGAAGACCACTGTAGGGAAATCAGAACTTCTGTGTCACAAGGAAATTGCTTTAGGCCTTCTGGGCTTTCACTTAGTTATCCGTAAGTGCAGTGAGTACACATCTGTGTTGTAATGATTTCTCACTGTTCATAAAGTCTTTGTGAGAAATCATTCTGAAAATTAGGAAGATACACATTAGTATTTATTACACAAGAATACACTTCTAAACAGAACAGTAAAAGAATTCCATTACTTGAGTCCCATGTAATGAATATAAGCTCAGTGAGGCAGAAATCTCATCTACCTGATGATCATTTTTCCAGTATCATACACAGCATCCTGATCAGGGTACCAGATCCAAATTAGGGTTTAAAAACCACTGTACATATATAACTAAAAATGCTGATTTTGCCATGCCAATGTTTATCAGTTGAAATCATTTCCAAAATGTGTTACTGAAACAAATTATCCAGGAACTGGAGCTTTAAAAAAATTGAATAAATAGTAAAATAACATTCCTTTGGAATCTTAGAGAATATTTAGTTTGTGCAAGAGTCTATAAATTTGTCTGTGCTTATCAACAACTGACAGATTTTCAGGGATAATCTCACAGTTTTGTATCCCATGAAGTAAAAATGCAGTTTTGAGAGGGTATTCCTTCCCCCATATCATAGGAGCACATGCTGTTATTACAAATGACATATTATTTTCAAATCCTAGTTGATACATTATAGAGAGTAAAATGGGAATGTTATTAACCATATATATTTACACATATTGAATGATAAATAATAGTTTACCACATCCTTGAGAACTATTTTTTTTCATCTTCCAGAAACATTTATTGCGTTCCACTCTACAAAAGGCTTCTTAAAAAGTTTTCTTTCTTATGCTTTTCATTTTTATATTTTTCCATTTTTAAGATACAATTACTTTCAGTTCCTAGATGAATGTTTTGGGTTTCATGTCTCTATACTGTTTAAGAAAGAAATAGCAGTAAGACTAGAGATCTTATTCTATATTTTTTCCTGCTGTTCTTCCAGTGAGTGTTAGTTTAGTGCTGGTTCAATTTGCTGTTTAATAGGAAGGATGTTTGTTGTTATTAGCAAACTAGAATTCTATTCCTGAAAAAGAGTTCAATTCTTTTTCATCTGTTGCAATGGACTGTCATCAAAATTCCCTTTTTCTAAAAAGCCTGTGCATGAAAACATACTACAGGTACTGCTCATTACAAGACCAGGTTCTACAGACCAGGATATGCAATAGCATAGAGTGTATGAAAAGGCAACTGTAAACTCTTTGTTTTTAAATATATGTGGCCATAAAACAGGGGGCTTCAATTTAATGTACTTTTATTTAATTCTAGGAGCCACTGCAATGTTAGTGAGCAGGGGAAGCAATCACCTCTTTTGACCACAACACAGAATGAGAGATACAAGATTTGCAGCTCTGGATAACAGAAAAACTGTGGTCTGGAGTACCTGGTAAGTTTTCACTTATCTGATAATTCCCAAATGCTGATCTTTTCATTGTTGAACCATAACATACTGTACCTACACTTAACAGAAAGAAGGTGGTTGAACTCTGCACCTTTTTCACCTCAGTCAAGAATCAAATATTAGATATAAACTTAAATATGCACCTGTTAGTGGTTTGTCAGAAAATCTTGAAGATAACATCTTAAATTTCTGAGCGTGGTCTTGGCAATTAGGTAACCGTTTCAATTCTTGCTTTGAGAGAGTTCTCCTTGCTTCTGAATAAATTGAACAGTTTATACACCTTTCTGGATAATCATAAGTATCATTTTAGGCCAGGAGCTACACAGTTTGAAAATCATAATGCCAAGTTAAATTTAATTTAAAGTTATAGAAAATTATATGATCTCTTCATTCTAGATATTGGTAATTACCTGTGTTTCTATTACTATGTCTCTGTACGTAAGGCACAGCTAACTAATTAGCAGCTACTTGCCAAGTGAAATGGTGATGCTGCTGATAGCAATTGCACTCAGGGAAACCGTAAGAACATATGATGGTTTTAATTTTGGAAATGAGTTTGCAGTGGCCTAGCTCAACTTACATCTAGCCTGATGGACAATGTGAGAAATCTGAAAATCTTTCATTTCTGAGGTATTTGGGCATTTTTCATTGCAATACTGTGAGAATTAAGTTATTCAGGCTTATGCTTGATAAACTGTGTGAAGAGATGGTAAATGAAACACCTGCATGTTTCAGACCATGCTAGTTTCTAGATTTCAGCCTTTACCAAGTTACCAGTTAAGTGGATAAATGTGCTGACAAAACCCCTCCTTTTGGGAGGCTCTCCGTTTCCACTGGAGATCTGCTTTTGATTTCAGCTATATTTTTACTGAAATCATTTAGTTCTCTATATAATGTTTTGATTTTGACATATTGGCAAATTCTTATTTAAAAAAATAATCTTTGTGGTGTTCTTTCTCTTTGCTTTCTTTGATGTACTTTTGTGGGACAGCATGGTTTGTGGCCTTCTGCAGTTCTGCATCCCACTGCCTCTACTTTATGCAGAAGTATAGGTGCTACTTGTTTTCATCAGTGCACATCTGATGAGACCTTTTTTAAAGTAGTCGTCACAAATAAGATATTAGTATTTCCAGGTTTACAGTTTTTGCCTGAAAAGTATAAAATTGCCAGCCAGCCAAGGTGTCAAATGGATGAATAAGATATAGAGATACAATTGACATGTTTTCAAGGTTCCATTAAGAGGAAAATTCTGTGACTTGACTTCAGAGGATATGATATTTAATGTTATAGAGATGTCCTTATATATCTAATCTGATAATTTAATAACATATCTAATGGAAGTCTTCATGGACATCTTTTGTTCTAACATCATCACTTTCCAGTTTAGCTCTTCATGTTCACAAATGGCTGCATTAGATTCCTGCTGTTCAGACTATGAGAACAGCCAGAGAAGGGACTGGCTCAATATGTAGTCTTTGATTCTGAACCCTGTACACAGGATGAGGCAGAAGGATGAGGTTCTAGTTATCCTTTGCGAATAGTTTTGCAATGCACACATGATCTCAGAAGGTTAGTGTTGCAAGATCTCATTCTCGAATCTCTCTGCTCTAATTTAAGCCATTTCCACTGGGAAACAGCAGTCAACTTTTCTCTTTTGATATTTACTTTACTTCCTCTGTGATATAAACCTGCTAATGTGTCATTTTCCTTACCTCTTTAGAAACTTTAGTGACGGCTTTTTCCCTTCCCCTAAAACTTGTTTCTAGGTTTAAGTTAGTACTGTTTCTAGTGAGCTTCTTGGAAAATTCATTGCTTCTTTACTCAATAAAATCTCCTCAAGGTTTTAAGTGCAAGACTGCCGTGTCACAGAGCTTGCTTGCTGAAAGAATCATCAATGCTGGGATGATATTCACTGCCAACCCCCACATTTCTTTGTTAAAATGTAACCTGACAATTTTAGATAAATGAGTGACAGTATATAGTTGCAGTAAATAATACATTAGCAGCAAAATAACTTAAAATTGGTTTTTTTTTGTATAAGTCAGGCTTATCCTTTCAGCTTGCTGCAAGAGACATTGTGAGCTATAGGTGTATTTTGAATAAGATACTTTCTTAAACAGAGCTACATGCACTGGCTGTCATTTAAAATGGTTTTTGTTGTTGCCTTCAGGGTTCGTGTACTGTAGTTGCCGAGAGTTACTCAAGATCTAGGAGTTGGCTCACGATACATTTTTTGTTGCCTTACTTTGCTTAAGTTGTCTAATTTGCATTCTTTTCAAACTGTTCTCTCTCCATTTTGCTGTTTCAAAAATTTCCAGTCGATAAGGAAGTGCTGACAGAAGTGTAGGTAACTGAACTGATGAGTTCTGGATGCTTTTTTCTTCTGGCCTTTACATTTAACAATGTACCTGAGTAACTTTTAAGACCTTATGTTGATTACACACTGGCTGGTATTGAGAAGGAAAATAGGTTAAAAAGCACTATCATGGCTTGCAGAACTTAATATAAGTACTAGTTTTGTTTTATTGCTGTTGTTCCACTCTTCTACTGGCTGCATGTGGCAATTTCACTTCTGATATTTGTATTTCCTTTAGGCATCAGAATCTGTTTCCTCTTGCATTAAGAATATGTTTCCTATGTAGGATTTGGGCAAATCTATGTTCTGACTTTCTCAGCTTTCTGGACTGGATATTTTCTATCTCAAATGACATTACAAACCTATCTTCTGCAGTCAGAGAGGGGGCATGTAGAAAAAGCATTCTGCACATGAATAAACGTGTGAGATCACTTGGGCTGTGAAGTCACTTTGCTGACCAAAATGTACTGTTACCAGTGCTTCAACTGCTAGGCTGCTGATTGAGTTCAACACGTTATCAGTGGAGGAGACAGGTTACTGATAAGCTTTATCAAGTCACCAAATCTTGAAGCAGCTTGCAGCTGTTTCTAAATGACTGTTGATAAAATTTTAGTTAGGCAATGCAAGTACCTTTTTTATTATGAACACAAGGTGAAAATCCCTGTTCTACCCTAGCCCTATAGGATTTAGTGGGATAAGACCCTTTCCCCTCCTCTCACAGCTGAAGTGAAGGCTCCAAGGCTATGGAGATAGGCCTTTCTTCTCTGCTTCATTCTGTAAGATGAGCCATAATAAGCATCAGCATTTTTTTTCTTTTCATCTCAACACCTATCTATCCATCAAAACAGCTTTATGAAGATGGTAGTAAAAATAATTCATTCCAATTCACTGTAGACTTCTGCCCCTCCTATAGTTTTTGCCTCCTCCGCATCTAGGTCCTTGTCTCATTATTGATTAAATAATTAGAACTACTTGTACCGAAATACTTTGTTGTTGTAAACAGCTACATGTCATAATGATGGACTGTCAAACAAATGTTTTCAATCATGTAGTAATAATTTTAAAAATACAGATGGGCATTAAATGAATAGCTAGCAAAGTTAAAGGATTGTACAGTCAAAGGTCAGAATAATTGTGGTACTGTGAGTACTTCTCAAAAGGTTAACTCATCCATTTTAACTTCAGTGGCATTTTGGTGGCCTTTTAGAGAAGCAAGCAGGTCTGTACTGGTGCGACATTACAATACACTTGACTTGGATTTTAGAATACTTTGGAAGAAAATAAAGAAGGAACTTGTATATTGAGATTTCCACGTAATTTAACAGCAATGTCCCTATGTATTTCTGAAATTCTTTGGACCATCTTGGCAATCTATTTGTAGAAAAGGGAAAAATTATTATTTTTGTGATAGCAACTTGAATTTTATTTTTCAGTCAGAGTGAGGCCTTATGTTCTTTGGGAAACAGGTTTTGGTCCTGCAGAAAATATATTCTTTAAAACTAAGAAAAAAATCATTAACTGATTACTCAGCTGGGCCCCATGATCCTTAAGAAAACTACTGAGATTTATTCTTTAAAACAAAGCCACATGAGTGGGTCATTTCAAGCTGGATCATTTTAAACAATTGCAGATGCTTCTAATTTGGCTTTTCAGAATGATCACATTAAACAACGTATTCATCTTAAGAGATCTTAAAAAGTGTACGTGTATATCTGTTTATAAAGAACAAAAGAAGAAATAACTAAGAAAAGTAAAAAAAAAAAAAAGCTTAAAAAACATATATATTCTTCTTTCCAGTAGAACAATTGAATTAGACTTCTACAGTACCACAAGTCCTGGTCTGGACTGTAGAAAGGAATAAAGAATCTCTATTGGTAAGATTTAAAGAATTCTATCAGTTGTGTTGACACATTTCCCCAATATTGACATTTGGTTAAAAAGACCAGATACTGCACCCAGCTACAGAGATCTTAATTAGGCTGGAAGGAGAACAAGACAGAAAATAAGTGAGACAGACAGTTTTCTGAGGTCACAGAAATTCTTGTAATCTCACTGTTGTCTTGAATGATATTTAGAGGACCCTTCTAAACTGTCTTTCTGAGCTATCCTCATTATTTGTGTAATTCCAGTTGTGGTCTGCCTTAAACGTTGTTGATACTGCAAGGCTTGGAATGGATTAGCAGTGATTACACGTTAAACCCTGTATGCATGGCATAATACCAGTGGAAAATAAATTTCAGTGCTTGCTGAGACATTTTAATTAGAATTTTGTGTATCATTAAGAACATCTTTGCATTTGCTCCTTTTTTCCTAGCTGATATTATGTCACATGTCCTTAGGACCCAAAATTTGAAACCTTTTCCTGGATAAATACTGCACTTACATTTATTTATTTAGTTAGTTAGTTTAGGACACATGTTGAAAGGCTATTAATTCTTATTCTGTGGGTGAATGCTGTAGCTCCCCTGTATGGCAGAAAAAGGCAGTGAGTACCAGCAGCCTGTTTACATTTGCTGTGTTAGGCACTCTGATCTCATCTGTACCCCTCCCCAGCCTGATCATGGATGAGGTTACAGACCACTGGGAAGCTGACGATGATATGAGCTATGTGTCTGATGGCCTCCCCCAGTGTTTAGCTAGGGATTCAGGGAGCTGAGTTTGCCTGGGCTACAAGCATGAGTGCAGCCTGTGGAGGCACAGAAGCCAGCATGCAACCTCAGAAAACAGAAAAAGTAATTTTTCCTGCTAAACAAACAGATAAATGAAAAGCCTGCATAAGCAATGGGGAAAAGGAGATGTGGGAGCGGCCTCTTGATTTAGGGCATCTTAGTCTTCCTAGATGGGAGGGATCTCGTCTAAGTAGCTGTAGTTTACCAAGTTCGTCCCCATGAGATTCTGCTGATGGTGTCCAAATCAGCAAATAGAGAGGTGGGTCTGTTTATCTTGGGCAGGATCGAACTCTAAGAAATCTGATTTTTGAATTTCATATGGTAATGGGGAACCCTCTCTTCACCTGTTAGCAAGAAAACTCTTGTTTGAATGTGAAGCATATTCACTGGCTTTTCTGGCTTGTACTTCATATTCAGTTAGTGTGTTCCTGAGTTTAACCTGGTGTTAAACCCAGATTATCCATTAAAATGCATGTCCAAATAGTGTAATCTAGTTTTTGCACTACCTATAGCATAATCTAGTTTTTCGGTGAATTGCTCTTCTGGTGGCGTAACAAGAGATGACTTGTTGAAGGACACAGATTGACTGAGAAATGAGTTTTGAAATGGGGGACTATCAAAGGTGACTAGGATTACAAGGACAGTTGCGTCAGTAAATGAAAGATATTGATTGCATGGGCTGTGGGAGGTTATATCTGTGTAGTGTACAGCACAAAGCATCCACACAACCTTGGTGGGATATTACACCCAGCTCAGCTTTAAAAACACACTGCCTTATTCCACATGAGATTGGTATCTTAATTAGTTAAAGTGTTGCAAGGAAGAGTGATGAAATCTGGCTCCCCAGCACTTCATCATTCATGCCTCACTCAGGTTCATTATCCATTTTTTTTCCCTGCACATTTTTCCTCTACATTCTATCATCATCACAAAAATGGCACATTGCAAAGCAAACGTCGTCCCTTCTTTGTGCTTCGCTGTCTGTTTTTATTTCCAGGTCTGCTGTCCTGTCCTTTCTTCTGCCCTGTCATGACAGGGCAGTTTCCATAGCATTTACTTTTTTTCCAATTACTGAAAGTTCTTTTTCTTATTGTTCTCACTTATGTCCTCTCTTGAATTCCTAAAGAAGAAGCTTTTTCCTAACTCCTTCCCCTCACCACATCATACCTGTCTTGAACATTTGCCTTAGTGTTCCTCTCCTGCCCTTCTCACTGTTTGTCAGTCCTCTTTCCTTCATGCTTCCTTGATTTTTCTATTTTCTTTTGTTTTTAGAATGAACAGATTATTTCAGTTGGAAGGAACCTACAATGATTATCTAGTCCCACTGCCTGACCATTTCAGGGCTGATAAAAATTTAAAGCATGTCATTAAGGGCACTGTCCTCTTACATATTGTGCCTCTTAAACACTGACAGGCTTGGGTCATCAGCTACCTCTGTAGGAAGTCTGTTCCAGTGTTTGGCCACCCTCTCAGTAAAGAAATCCTTCCTAATATCCAGTCTAAAACCTCTCCTGGCTTTGAACCATTCCCATGCATCCTATCGCTATTTGAATTGCTGCTATCCTTCTCACTTCCCCTCCTTGGGAAGCTGTAGAGAGCAATGAGGTCACTCCTCAGCCTCCTTTTCTCCAAATTGGACAAAGGATGTCTCCAGTAAAGCTTCTCCTTATATCTTGTCAGAATTAAATTTCTTGTTTGATAACTACAAATATTTATCTTCTGAGACCCTTTATTCTTTCTTTTATATTTATCTTAAAAAAATTCTTCTGTAAGTTCTGCTTCTGTTCTCCTCCCAACATTGTTCTTTTTGCTGCCTTCTTTTTCATTACACTACAAGTTATTGTGTCTTTTATGGTTTTTTTTTGTCTTTGTTACTCAACACCAGAACATACAAACAGCTTTTGCTGTTGCAACTAGATAAAAATGCTTTGTAGTAGTTGGTAACAACAGAGAACTGCAACATTTTGGTGCGAAAGTTGTATCTGCAATGAACGTAGCTACTATCTGTTTAGAAAACATTTAAAAAAAATGTTGGATAATAGATATTTGTTTTTTCACAGCTGTAAGTGGAGGCCTAAAGGAGAAAACAATTTTATTTTAAATTAAATGTTTTTATTCTCAACATAATAGAAAATAGAACTTTTGATACAAGACTGGTATTTATTAGAAGCTGTAGATACGACAGTTGGTGTTTTAACAATACTTGCAATAAGATTTTGGGAGGAAGGGAGTAAGAGAGATCATTTCAACTCCACTTTTAACATTTTATTTTGTTTGAAGTACTTGCATCATGACAGAGGACAGGTGACAGAAGATGACTGTTAGACCTGGGAACTGGAATATGGAGTGTGCATGAAATTAAGCCATGACAGTGAAATGAGTATTAACAGATAAAAAAGAGAGACACTGCTTTAAAGTAGCCAGCAGCAAGGCAGCTAAGGTGATATCCGTGAGGGAAAGAGGTGAGGTCAAATTAACATAGTGGAAACAACTTTTTTTTTTCTTAATTTGGCTGTTATCTAACTAGTGAGCTGCCCAGTTCAAAGACATACAGGTGTTTGTTCAGGGAAGTTTGGGCAGGGGGCTTAACAATCATGACTCTGACATATCAGTAGTTCTGTTTTTCCTTGCAAAAACAATAAAATTATTTTTTTTTAGATTGCCTTTCAGATGTGGTCAGAGCAACTAGAATAAAGTTCTAATGTGTCTGAAACTTCTTATCCAGTTTGATTTAGGATCACTGAATATGCAGCACATCAGTGTTTTTCATAGTTTGGCTGGATACTTTCAAAATTTTCCTCTTCAACTTGACATGATTTTGGACATTTTTTTTTTTAACTATTCCATCAGATATATGTCATGTTTTTCCTTTCTGAATGTAAATACACTTCCACCATTATTAATATGTGCTCCAGCCTCAGCTCCCTGGTTAAATCTGTTTGTTGAAAGAGCACTAGCATAAAATCCTATGAGATCATGCTATTAAACTGGAGATTAGTGAAGCTAGATGGTGTTTTGAATGTGTCACATCTTTTCTGAAATTTTTAATTTTCCATCTTTCAGTACACAAGCAGGATTCTTTATGTTTTTGGGTGGCTTAAGGCTTCTTAACTCCCTCTCTTCCCCTCAGATAGCATACAAATAGCCAAAATCCATCTCTTCTCATTCCATTCACTATGTGCACTTCTAGATATTTTAATTGCTTTTCAGATAAAAGAAAACAGATTTTACAGAAGAACCTGGATTTTTTTTAATGAGTCTGAAGAAATGCATTTTTAGAATAAAAACTGGAAAGATCAGTGTGGCACTCAGAGAGATAGGTTAGACCAATTATTCAATGTATAGACAGCCATAAGTGTCAAAATGTGTTTTCCTTGACCATGTGGCTCTGCTAAATTGAATGTTTGGAATATAACTTCACATAAATGTGTACCTGATGCAGGATGACTTAGAATGAGATGTAAAAAGTCATATGTCTTAAGCTTAATGCAGGATTCCAGGAAATGAGCAAATGGAAATGATCTATAGATTTTTATTCCCCCCACCCCCAGCTCCCAACTTCTAATAGTCAAGTTAGAAAAGCCAAGATACCACTAGAATTGCATCCTGGAGTAGGCTTAGTCTTGAGATATTCTGCAGGGGCAGCCTGTTCAGTCCTTCCTGTGAAGGACCAAGTGCAAAGGAATCCTAAGATAGCTATTTTAAATCACTGCAGAGTCTTACTTATACTGCTGGAGCACGTAAAGGAGGCCAAGATGTCATTACCTACTGACTTATTTATGATCTACAAAGTAGCTTCTATAGGTGTATTGCTATGCTTCTGTAAACTTTTATTGATTTAGTTCTGGCCAAACTCCATCAACAGCTGACTGAAGTGTTGGATTTTTAGGAGTTGGATATGTTAATTCTGTATTTGTAGAGACAAAGTTAATCCTTTTCTAAGATACAGAACTGTTCTATCATTATGATATTCATACTGAGGTAGTTAAGTCTGCTTCTCTTGCCTTCTCCCTTTTTCCTAGATACACCTAGTTGGTACTATATAATGTACAGCTCACTGGTCATTGGATTCCTCTACCCATTAAGCACAGGAAAATCTTGTAAAGATGAAGAGTACTTGTGCTTCATTTGCATAAATTACCAGCAGTGATGTTAACGGAACAATGTGGACATTTAGGGGAGCTCAGCAGTCAGTCCCTCTGGGCTGAAGGACGTATATGCCTATTGAGAAACTCTCACTGCATGAAGGTTTGACTGATGGGAGGGATACGATTCACCCTCAGAAGTGGTGGCAGTTTCTGAGGTTAATTGTGTTTAATTGAATCTGACTCTGCATTTTCAGATAAACTGTGTCATATGTTCATTTGAATTTGCTATCAAACTTCTAATTCTTCATTTTAAAAAGCCAAAGAAATTGCATGAAAGTCCTGAATTCTAATTACTGCTGGCATTTAAATAGAGTATGGAATTTCAAATCCTATTTCAAAGATAAGGGTTTTTTTAACAGAAACTTGGCCATAATATATATATATAAATTTAACTTCTAGCAGAAATAGAATAGCTTGAAGATGTTATTACTGGTGTGTTTTTAGACATAAAAGAAAGCTTATGGGAAACATGAAGAAATGATACTAAAATATATCATAAGAATGTAAGAACATAAAATTAGACAAAGGACAGAGTTGGTGGTTTGGTTTTTTTTATAAGTACCTTGACTTTGGAAAAAAGAAATGTACTCAGCTATAATATCTGTATGCATATGTATAAGCATTACTGCATTCATACATATGAATTACTTCTGCCTTCCCCAGTAAATACATTTTTATGAACTGCTACCATGGAAGCTAGGGGTGAAATTCCCATCAATTTTAATGGCAGTTGAATCAGACCTTAGCTGTACTTTGTCATAAATATTTTCCAACTTCAGGCATTAGGATCAGGGATGTATGTTTATAGTGAATTATTTCTGCATTGTCATAGCCTCAGAACTCTGTTTAGCATTACCTTGAAGCATGTGATAATTATCACTGCTGCCTCATCTGAAGCTTTAAGGAACATCTTTTCAACGGATAAAGTCAGTGGGACTCCAAACACTTGCAGCTGCCTGCCTGTTCCACACAAACAGGCCCTCCTGCATCTGACAAATAACTGTTTGCTTGCACACCTGAAGGCTATTGAAAAGGACTCGCATCTTGGTATGTGAAAACATATCAGTGTTTATGGAAAGAGTAAGCTGATGGCAAGTTCTACTGCTGTAGGAAGGGAGACAGTAAACCTATGGGAAAGGGCTATGGAAAGTTGAATGAAAAGCTACTTAAAGTAAACTACCAATTAAAATAAAGGCTTGACATGTGCACCCTTTCTATTATTCCCATTGCTATATAACTACTCTAACCTTTTAAAAACGATCTCCTTGTGTTCTTCACACAACCTGCACACAGTGAAGTCTCCTATTACAGTCATCCTCTACGATTAGAATAGTTGAATGGGCTCTGTAAGCACTTGACAGCATTTACTATACCTTATTTCCCAATTTTCCTATACGGTGAATAAAATCTTATTTTCTTTGTGTTAAACAAGAGAGATAACTCTAATTTTTTAATATAAAATTGTAAAATTTTGCACGGGGACTTGAGCAGGGGACTAGAATTTGCAGGAGCTGTTTTTCTTGTGGAATACTCTCTCTTAACCCTCCCAGTAGATATATGTTGTCTCAATACAGGCAAGACATTTAATAATATTTATGCCTGTTACCATCGCATCATCACTACTTGAAAATGTTTGTAGCAGTCGTGTTTTATCTGTGACAATACAAGAAGTTGAGGTTGTAGGGAGAGTGTGTTTTGCTAAAACCAGATGATATGGTAAAATAAATGTGCTTTTGGGATCAGAAAATTTTCTAGGTTTGTTGATTATTTTTTCCAGCTATGTCAGTTGGTCCAATAGCAACAGTTGGTGACAGTTATGTCACTCACAACTCAATGTGTGACAAGGAGAAGTCCCAGACGTGTATTTATTGCAAATAGTGTTTTGGACTCTCTGAGCATGCCTTATGTCATCTTATTAGATTGATAATAATAGGGGTGTATTAAATAAAAGGTGGTGTGCTGGATATGAAGAGGAAAGTTTTCTAGAGAGTAGACTTTAAATGAAAGCTAGCAAGCTGTCATAGACTTTGTAAGAAGCAAAATCAGATCCATAATGTCTATTAATGTAATTCAGCTACAATGATAAGAAAATGGACTTCAAGTTATTTATCAGTAACTGGGTTTTAGTGAACAGAAGAGTAATGCAAGGCTATCCAAAGTAATTATGATTATTTTCTTATCAAGACCTGTATTTTTACTTTATACTGTGCATGCCAGAACTAGGGGGGGGGTGTTTTTGTTTGTTTTGTTTTGTGTTATGGCACCTACCTTGAAGGTACCGTTCTGCAGCTCCAGAACAAATTATTAATTTTACATTTGCAGGTTGGGTCATGGTAGAGATGGAATTTTTTTTTTTAATCCACAGGTAACCATCATCCCCTTCAAAACTTGTATTGTTGATGGTTACACATCAAGAAAGTTTTATTACTAACTCCCAGTCATGTTGATAGTTACAGCAGTTGATCCCCACTCTGATTATATGCTTTTTCAAATTAAACAATGTTACATTAATTTCCATGAAGAACAGGAAAAATGACAGACTGTATTTTCCAGTTTTGCAAATGACTCTAGAATCCTGGTGTAAAAAGCATTTGTCATCACAGTGGAAGAATAACTTTTGAAAAGAAAGCAGAATTTAACAAAATGTTGCATCTGGAGAGTTCTGTTATAATTCTGAAATATAGTTGATGAACTAGTTTTGGACATCTGGAAGCCAAAACAGAAATCAGAGCTATAATTGCAAAACTTTAAAATTGTAGGGTGATTTCCCAGGAGCTTGTATAGAGGTAGAATAAAACCTTGAATTCTCATTTTAATTGAATACTTGCTCAGTGCACATTCAAAAAGCAAAATATTTTTCTGCCCTTGTTGAAAGGCCATAGCAACAACAGCCCACAAACTGAAGTCCTTCAATGTGAGCATTGATATTTCTCAAAATGTGTTTTGCAACACAGGCAGAGCAGGGCTCAGTTAGTGAGGAGAGAGGGGGAGGCTTGGAAGCGAAGCAAAGATTTGAGGAACTGAATGCTGGGAGAGGTCAGTGTATGTCAGGACAAGTAAAAGGGGACTGACGGGTATGGTTTCCCTTTCTCCCTTTCTCTGTGCAGAAGCCACAGCCTGCCCTGTTTCTGAGAACCATTTCCTCCTTCCTCCCAGTCAGTCTGGGTCTTACCCTGTAGCATTTAGGAGGGAGTCAGGTTTAGTTACTATAGCTGAGAACTTTACGTTCTGCTGTAGGAGAAGATGACAAAACACCATGACAAAATTCATTTCTGTGGACTCCATTCCCTACACCCAGGCTGCCTCTGTGGGATGCAGTGGCAAAGGGACCACAGAGCATGGTAGGAAAGCCCCAGAAAAAGTAGGGCGTTCTGCTTCTACCACCAACCCCAAAAGGAGGAGGTAGGGGCAGTACCTGTGTGCCACCACTACTGGTAACTCTGGCTCCTCCTTGCTGAAAGGACACGAGGGCCCAGAATGTCAGCAGAGGAGGGTTGTGCAAATAGAGAGCAAGTGCTCAGAGTCAGCATCCATTTCACCCAGTATATGCAAAGGCAAGCAGCTTTGAAGTGAGCAGCTGACAGCTTGGTCCCAACAGATAGCCCTGTCCCTGTGGCTTTTTTATGCTAGGAAGGTTTGCAAATCTATTCATCCTGTCATTAAAATGCTCAGAAGTGTTAGCTATGTATTTGGTTTCTAAAGAAATTACAGCTGTGCCAAAGAAATTTTGGTGGCTTCAGTACTCTATATGCAGTCTAATCTAACTCTTCTTATAAACATAAATTTGTCCCTAAGAAATTGAAATGAAAAGAGAAAAATGCTCTTGTACTTAGAACTACCACAATTAAGAGGCAAATCTTAGTTCAACTGTTTTGGTTTCATCACCATGCCTCCACTCCCCCTGCCCTGCCCACCTTCTTATTTGCTTGGTGTGTTTTGCTGGTTGTGGTTTTATCTACTCCTGCCACAAATGTAAACACTTTATCTTCTTCTAGATTAGGTGTGAACACTTTATAGAGATATTATATGAAAAGGGACATGAAATCTGATATTGGCATAAAGCCCTTGCCAGAGGCATCTTCAGTGAAAGCACTGTGTTTTCTGGCATTTTCAGAGGATTTTGTACAGTGCTTATTCTTATTCTACTATTTTCTACAAGAAGATAACTTTTTATAACTTGGTATCGAAAATAACTGATTTTTAAAGAAGGATGAGGATTGTGGCTTAATGATTCATTCATTTATCCATCCTGCTCAGCAGTGTGTGGCATGCCCTGAAGTTGGAGCAGCTGGATTAAGTTTTGTCAATATATATGAAGACACACACTGTTCTTTCCACCCAGAAATCCATCAAAGCATGTGATCTCCATAGTATGGAGTAGTTAAAATTTAGCTGCTTTTTTCTTATCTTTTGAAAATATTGACAAGATTAAGCTTCTAATTTTGCTTTTTGTTATCAGATTTTCCTATATTTTATGTTGTTGTAACATCACAGAAAACCTGCAAAATAGCTATTGCTGGGCAGAATAGAGCCATAATAAAAAATAACATTTCTACCATGAGCATGAACCCGAATTAGTTTACCCAATCTTTAATGGGGCAGTATGCAAACCTTTAGTCCTTGTGACTTTCAGAGAGGTTTTACCTGCAGCAAACAGCGGGCCCTTGATTTGAAACATCTGTCCTACCTAAACAGTAGACCAGATGTGTCACGATACTATAAAATTCTATTTTGTAATGGAGTATAAAAGAATTTGCTGTAAAAACTCAGACTGTTTTTGAAAAGCCAAGCCATTTACTGAAGTGTGTGACTCCATAGTTATCTGAAAATATGAAAATGATGGTCTTAAATACACTTGATTTAATATACTTGTAACTTTTAGAGGTAAAACTTAATTGAAATAGTTTGAGTGTTGTTTTACACAACCATGCCGTGGGACTTGCTGCAAAATCCTTAAGACATCTATAGAGCCAGCTGATACATTCATATATTGTTGCTTGGTGCTGCATGAAAATTCTAGTTCAAATCATTAAGCCAGTTGCCTATCATCAAGGCTTGTTATTTCAGATACAGAGCAAGCTATACACCTTCCAGTTTTGGAGCCAGATGAGCAGTTAGCTGAGATTTCTTTGCTTATAATCTATGATAAGGAATGTATATCCTTGTTGTCCTGGAAAGAATCTTGAGATGGTCCTAAGGGTTGTCACTAAGTTCTGCCTTGAGGAAGACAACACTGGGTTTACTCCAGTGGCTCATTTAATGGTGTTACTAGAAGTTTTGTTTAATGTCAGTGCTTTTAATGAAAAATTGAAGATATTTAAGCCTGTCAATTCATATTCACAAATGTGAAACTCTATAAAGAAATGAGAGATATCTACCTGTAAATACTTTGATATTCTGTACCCTGGTTATTTCTTATTTTAGTCCATTAATGCTATCGCAGTTACAAAAAAGGATTTATGCTGTCCTGGTTAATTCCTCTGTTTGTAGTAAAAGGCATCCAGTAATTGTAAGATGAACAATTTTACATATTTTGCTGCATCTTATTTAATTTACATGGGCAGTTAGAAATATAAGCATGGGAGAAAGCTGCTGCTTTTTAGAACAGTTTCGTGGGAGGGAACACTTGCACAAATTGTCAGTAGTTAGGGCAGCCATGGATGAAATGGCCTTTCTTATCAAATGTCACAAGACTTAATGTCACAGTATAATTGGGATGGAAAGATAATTGAGCTAATTTCAACATGTCTTTTTCTGCTAACATGTTATTAATCTACAGGAGTGTTAAAATATGTTTTATGAAAGCCCTGTTCACTTGAAAATTGTTGGCTCATGCCAAAAAATATTTTATTTCAGAGCTCATGAACAAGTTTTGGATTTCCTTCACAGAGAATTTAACTTCTAAGTAAAGTATACAGCAGAGTGGAGCACAGTAAGGAATTCATGAAACACATAGCTTTAATTATTATTTTTTTTTTTTAACCAGCAAAACCCCACATACATAGCAGCCAAACACCCCAACGCAGGTAGTAACTGGGAATGCATTTCTGTTTGAAGTCCCAGCATTTAGCCCTCAATTCAGAAATTTGTTTTCAGTAATTTGACTTGATTTAATTTAACAAATAAATTACTGATATAATAATTTCATTTACAGCTATTATATAACTAACCATGTCGCTGAAGAAGGCCTTTCTGTCATAGTAAAAAATCAGTGTAGGACACTAAATACAGTGTTGCATCTTGAAATCATAGATTTTTCCATTACCTTTCAAGTAAAATACATTAGCAGTGAGAAGGTGAGAAGCCTTCTGCAGACATCATTACATTTCTGATGGTTTCTTTTTGAAATCTAAAAGCAATTTTTTATGCAAAGGGTTATATCAGAATCATCTAGGTTGGAAAAGACCCTTAAGGTCATAGAGTCCAGCTGTAAACCTAACACTGCCAACTCCATCACTAAACCATGTCCTGAAGCACAACATCTACATGTCTTTTGAATGCCTCCTCTTCTAAATGGTGACTCAGCCACTTCCCTGGGCAGCCTGTTCCAATGCTTTACAATCCTTTAAGTGAAAAGAAATTTTTCTTAATACCCGATCTAAACCTATCCTGGCAGAAGCTGAGACCATTTCCTCTTGTTTCTGTTGCTTGTTACTTGGGAGAAGAGACCAACACCTACCTCACTGCAACTTCTTGTCAGGTAGTTGTATAGAGTGATAGTCTTCCCTCAGCCTCCTTTTCTCTGGGCTAAACAACCACAGTTTCTTCAGCCGCTCCTCATAAAGACTTGTGCTCTAGACGCTTCAACAGCTTCGTTACACTTCTCTGGACACACTTCAGCACCTTAATGTCCTTCTTGTAGTGAGGGGCCAGCTAGCTGTTGACCAACACCCCTGGTCCTTTTCCACTGGGCAGCTTTCCAGCCACTTTTCCCCAAGCCTGTAACATTGACTGGGTTTGTTGTGACCCAAGTGCAGGAACTGGCAATGCAGCCTTGTTGAACCTCATACATTTGACTTTGGCCCAACAATCCAGCCTATACAGGTCCCTCTATAAAGCCTCCCTACCCTCAAGCAGATCAACACTCCAGCCCAGCTTGGTGTCATCTGCAATACATCGATGTTATTTTTGATAAGGAGGAAACTCACATGAGGAAAGTGACAAAAAGTCTGAATTACTGCTCCAAATATACCTATTTTGAGATTATATTTTTCATTATGATTTTTCCAAATATTTTAAACTGTCTTGACAACTGGAAGATGCAAATTGAGTAAATGAGCTTATAATACACACACACACACAAAATATACTGTGAGCGTTCAGCTCCACCATGACATCTTCTGGGGAAGCATTCTGTCTTTTCTCACACAGATTGTCTACGAGCTTTTGCCACTAAGACTCAATTTAAAAAAAATAAAAAATCTCTATAGTTCTTTGTTAATGTTTCTTATTTGAAAAAATGGTGGGCAACACTTAAAGCACATTTTTCTTGTACTTTGTCATCTTATTTCCAGATGGAAAACAATTATTGGTCATCTTTTAAAGTGATGATGTTTTTTTCGCTTATGAATAATTATTACCGGAGAATGATTTTTCCAACAAAAATGCTACAACTTCTATACTAAAAAGTCAGAAATGTTTCTAATTGGAAATATTTTCCAGTGAAATTATACTCTCCAAAAAAAGCAAAAATCATACTTCCACTGAAAAATTCAGTGCCTCTTTGCAGTGATTTGGAGGATTACAAAGTCTGCAGTAGTTGGGGTCAATAACTTTGGAAGCTAAATCTTTATAAATGTTCTAGACAATGAAGGCTTACAACTTAAGAGTACTGACTCTAATTTTAAATGTAAAAGAAGATTATTGAAGAAATATGTGCATTGTCTTCTTCCCTCTCAAAGGCACAAAACAGAGGGTGCTTATATTATTTAACTAAAATAGTAATATACAGTGGAAACTAGTACTTTGACTAGGATGCCTAGAACTACTAAAACTAGCTGAAGGGGATGTCTCAGATGGCCCTGTAATGTAAATAGATGTAATGCATTCTCAAATGTATGGGTGGGTTTTGTGTGGTATTTTTTTTTGTTTGTTTGTTTTTAACCTCAGAACAATATAAATACTATAGACAAATTGTACTAGAAAAGAGAGGAGGAGGTAAAGGTGCATTTGTCCTATAAGAAAGAAAAAGATGGCAAAATATGTCAGCAGCAGCTTTTCTGTGAAATAAGGGAGATGAAGAGAGAGTTGCTCTCAGAATTAAATTTATGCTAATTAAGTTCCCTATCTAGCATGGGGAAAAAAAGCCTTTTATTCTGCTAGGGTTTTATTATTACTAGTAGTCATACAAATCATAAGATACAGTCTACTCTCTAGTAGAAACAATTTGTAACTGACGTAGACGTATCAGGTAAACTTAACAAAGCTGACAAAACAGTTTGTCAAAAATTTTTTCTTGAAAGTTGCACCAGTTCTGTATCTGAACAAGCATCTGGGATGACTTTGGTTTGGTTTGGGTTTTGGTTGTGGTGTTGTTGGTTTTTTGGTGTGTTGCTTTTTTTTTTTCTTTCCTTTGTATGCTGACGTAACTGCAGTTGCCCGCAA
This sequence comes from Ceryle rudis, assembly GCA_033439905.1. Lineage (NCBI taxonomy): Eukaryota > Metazoa > Chordata > Aves > Coraciiformes > Cerylidae > Ceryle > Ceryle rudis. The sequence goes on along the minus strand of JAAGNO010016877.1, from coordinate 17,588 downwards.
TGTAATGAAGGCTTTAAGTGGTCATCTTACTTAATTACCTCTTACAGGTAATTCTCTAAATTACATTGGGAACCAGATATGAAAAGAGAAAACAACAAGCCTTAAAAAGCTTATTAGAAAAGGATTTCCATTTTGCAAGAATTAATACCTTTTTTTTTCTCAGAACATTGTATTTGCTTAATTAAAAAAAAAAAAAAGTGAAAAATTTCTCTATCTCTTGGGAAAAACTTTAAGGAGTCCAGACAAAGGATCCTATGAATCTGATTTCTAATCAGAGAAAATTAGAAAAAATCCAAAATGCTGCAGGAAAATACTTCTGGTTCTTTCTGGTTCATGAAAACAGATCTTCTGGAGAAAACTTTTTCACTGGAATATTTCCAAACAGTTTTGTTTATCATGTTTTCCAAGATATCTGGGCATAATTTCACAATGTACATAGGGATCAGCAATATTCCTAGAAAAAATGGGCAAAACTCAATTGTTCTCTTCAGTGCACACATTTAAATACTAGCTCTTCAGTTGGCAAAGGAGGACGGTGCTCTCCTTAACTTTCCAGGGGGAATAAATTCAAGTGTTACATTGCTAGAACTGACAGCGCTCCTAGGCTGGTTAGTTGTCTCTTGCCAAGACTGTTAGTTGCAGGCAAATGTAAGCAAAATTCAGATGGAATGAGTAATTTTTTTGAATTACTGAATAATTTTATTATAGTGATATGTACAGCCTCTTGCAGGAGTGGATAAACAGTCTTTTTTTGAAAGGAGAGGGGATCCACATTAGTGTTAGGTGCAAAGAAATAGTTCTGGCCATTGATGAAATCAGCAAACATCATGTCAAGTGCCACCCGGAAAAAAGTCAGGCCTGCAACTCCTAGGCTAAAACCACAAAATTTAATTTCATTCCTCAGGAGACTGAACTGCAACTGCACAAAGTAATTAACCATTAGCAACTGATATATGTTATGGTGCTGGAGAGGAAATTGCAGAGAATATAGAACAATTATCTCTTGCTAGAAAAGCTCAGAGGAGCTTTTGACTGCTTATTAAACATAAGTTCTAGAAGGTAAGAAGGACAAGTCAGAGAAGGTGAATGCCTGAAATCTATGCACCTGATAAGCATAACAATGATGTGAATATAGAAGCTCTGGTAAGACTTCTGTAGGAAACTTGTGTCATTTTTCCTGCTGTGAAATGATAGCAAATACCGATAAGCCTTCTATTGAAAATTGTAGCCAAGCTTTTCGAGTTTCTTTTTTTGCGTGTGAGACAGGAATAGAAAAAAGAGAATTTTTAACAAAGTCAGTGTAGACTGAAACAACCCTGCTTTTCATGAAGCTCGGGAATGAAATCATGAAGTGCAAGAGTAAGTATAGCAGCAGTAAAATGTGTTTTTAAAGTCTCCAGTACTACAATTGTGAAATACACGAATAATTAGTAAATAAGCAGAAAATCCTAAAATTTTAAAAAACTATAGCTTTTAGAGTAAAGGTAAAATATGATCTTCATCTATGATATTAAATATAATTTTCCCGAGCACAGTACAGCATGTTGGGGGAATTTATTCCACTTCATAATAATATAAGTAGTTTTCTGGACAGAGCCGCTAGAACACACAACATCCCCTGAAAAGATGGGACTAGCTAATGCTTTAGTTAGAGCTTTTCCAGAAATTTTGGCTGTTTAGAACACACACTCAGACAACCTCACAATCATTCAACACGAGAGTACTTGCCTGGACTATTCCTCTTTTCTGCTTATAGCTTAAGCTCTACTTGACTTTTTTTATGCTATTGAACGTGTGCATATTTTAATTATCTGATGACCCAAGGTACACTAAAACTGCTGGGTACTTAAGAACTAGAAAGGCATACAGAACCTAGAATCTACACCCAAAAAAGTATAGCTAATGAGCCTCTGACATTCCCTGTTCAGCCGAGATGTACTGGCTTTCAAATTCCCCTGGAGTTTTCCGAAAAGAAATGTCTAGTTTCTCTAGGTATTTTGTAAAATACAATATTTTGAAAACAGTAATTGAATTACCAATATGGTAGTTCACAACAGCAAATGTTCTTCTCTGTTAAAAACCATTTGTATCAAAAACATCAGAGCCAGTTAAAAGAAGTGTGTCTATGGATCATCATTCAGAAAATCCAAGTCTGAATCTCTGTATCTGACGTTTGAGACTCCTGTGAGAAAAGGATGACACTAAGAAAGTAACTTCTACTCACAACAATTGTAAGACTATCTGGTTAGGATGGAGTATCACTAAAGAAGCCTAACCAAAAGACTCCAGTCCATCAGTAGAATTATTTAACAATAACTTAAAACTTTGATGACTCACTAACATAGTTTTTCCAATATTTTGGGCCCTCCCTCCCCCCATTAGATACCATAATTCCAGAAAAACAGTTGTTCTAAAATAACACCTAACCAACACTTAGACAAAATTTACCTTAGGAATTGCAAAGTTAGTTGGTTTTTTTTACCATGGTCTGTACAGAACCTGCCACAGTGGAACAATAACTAATTAGGGCTGTTAGGTGCTAATATACAACAAATAACAAATGGTAGTATCATGAAACTGTTAGAAAAAAATATTTCTGAACAGGTGGTCTCAAGGTCAGGTTAAAATAATTTTAAAAGGTTTACATACTTCTGTATGATCATTCAAACTTCCAGCTTACAATTTTTTCTAATGAAGCAAACAAATACATCTTTTGAGGTTCCCCTACTGCCAGCAGTGCAACTTGCCCAAAATATGCAAATAGTTATAAATAAGATCTTGCTGCTGTTCTCACTGGCTTCAGTCAGAGGTTGGCACTGACTTGGAAATTATCATTACTGGATGGAGAATTATTATATTAAATAGAATGTGCAATGGGCTGCAGTTTTGACTTCAATTTAATTAGCATTATCACTGTTGCTTTTATTGTTGACTCCTGAGATGTATCTGCAACCTGTGGGCACGAACTGTGATGAATTTCATCTTTCCTACCCTGAGAGGCTGTTACAATAGATGGAAATCTACAATCATGAACTAAATTAACTTTTCTGTAGAAAGAAATGATAACTTACAGATGGGTGCGTGACCAAGGGGTGAATTTAACTCTGGACTTTTTCCTTAACCTAGATTGCTAAAATAATTCAGTGCTTCATGGCATGGATTCTCATCTTATCTCGTTTAACACTGGGCTAATTTCATTGTTTGGAAGAATATTACAAGACTGAATTAGTAGAATTTTTGTTATTTGGGAGATTCATTAGATAATTATGAAAGACTGAATTAGAAAATTCATCAAAATTCTCAGTAAATTTTACAAGCATAGTGAAATAAAAGACAAACAGAAGAAATATTTTAGAGTATTCTCAACAAATTTAAGTCAAGGACAGTCCTAGGCAAAAGCACTTATGCAAATGAAATCAGTATGTGCCTTGCTAATTAATAAGTTAACTTTATAAAGCTCCTTCTCTATGTTGTTCCCTTTTCCACTTTTTTCATCTATGACTCAGATCGTGACAATATAGATGTCAGTGTCAGAAATGCACTGACTTCCTGAGGGCTGGTATTTTTACTAGTATACTTATATTTGCAAGATTCATCTTATAAGCTTGTTAAACTTCAGAGCCTGCTGGTTTCTCAGTTAAGAAACTTTGAAATTTACTCTATTAATTTTAACGTTGTCACAGAAATAACTCTACCCTTTCCAGTTTCTCACATCAAATGGTATGCACTGTTCTGTCCTGATTCAGATGGCATTTTCAATTAACTGTATCTCGCACAACTCTTTCTTTCTCCTTTATGTGCTCCTCTGTGCCAGCCCTTGATTCCTTCTCCCCTCCTGTTGAATCTGGGGTTTGGTGTGGTTTTTTGTTTGTTTGGTTGGTTTTTTATATATGTTTGTTTTGTTTTTCCTTCTGACTGTAGGAAGTTATTTACTGGAAAAAGCCAAAGGTGAGGATGCTTCTCAGTGACACTCCAAAATCAGCATCTTCCCCTCTATTAAAGACTTCCCCTCTTCTCTTCCTACAGTTCTGGAAATGATCAGATGAGACAGTAACTGCCTTATATCCACAGCCCAGCCAACTGTAGGAAGAAGACTTGCAACTGGTTGGCTGTGCCACATGCCATACCAGCTGGTGCTTGATACTGAGAAACTTAAAACATTTTTTGCATCCCCTAACCATTGCATCTTGCTTATCAAATAGTGAGAGAAAACTGACATAACTGACATTCAAAATGATCTTTACTAATAAAGACCAAAACATTCTATACTTTTAAAGAGATGGCAACTTGCAACTGACTATTTTTAATATGATGACTATAAAAATTGTAATTCCTCAGATAAACATACATGTAATGAGAGTGATTACCCTACAACAATAAACCATCACTGCTATTATAAAACCATAAACTGTTATTCAATACACTATAAAATTCAAATTCTAATTGAAAGTGCTAGTTTAGTATAATTCCCAGAAGCCATCATTCATTAATATTGTGAAATGAATGGGGTTTTTTGTGGAGCTATTAATTGTTACTGACAAGCAATAACCATTGGAATGAAACTCCAATTATCAGCAGCCATTAATCACATTTACTGTCATCTGTGATGTCAAAAAAAATTCAATAATATTCTAAATAGCAAAAAGGAATTTATACTTCTTATATTTTAACTCACTTCATGGAAATTAGATGGTCCTTTGGTGGGGTAAGTAAGGAACTACAAAAGGCTATTTTCATTGTAAGCATTATAGTCAATCTTGTACCTTCTAGTTTTAAAAAGCTCTCCCACTTTATTCCATTTAGATGGAGACTTAGGTACCTTGCAGATTTATTTCTGTGCAGTTATGTACAATTTATAACATAATTTGTTGCTAGCATGATGTTATTGCAGTTATGTGGCTTTAAAAATAAGAAATTATAGAGATATCTGAGGATGTAGCTCATTAGTCTGTTCCAGGAAAGCACTTAATATTACTTCTAGAATGCAGAGATGAAGTGTTCTTGGAGATGAGGGGGTAAATATGGGCTGCAGAGCCTTCACTGTGGTACCTGAGCATTCAAGTAAAATTAACTCATAACACGTCATTCTATACTTCTATTCTTGTTCATTTTTCAGACTCTGTTGTTTACATCAAATAATGGTTTTCTTTTCTTTTTGAACCTATACAGTATATAAAAAACATATGTGTACATCTTTTGAAGCAAAAAGATCATCCAGTACTTTACTAGTGATTGCCCAAATGTGCAACGTAGACGTCACAGTTACAAAGCCAGGCTTGCAAAACAGGGTCTGATTAATATACCCCTAAAAATTCCTGGTATTACAAATAACATTCTTGGACCATTATGGTCATATTGTGGTCCTTACTCTCCAATTATATTGAGTTTTCTTTTGCATTACAGCACATACCTATCAGGCCAGGTGATCAGGATGTGAGAGTTTGCCAGTCACCTTAACAGTCTGTTATCTTTTGATGGCATAAAAAGATAAGTTTTAGAATACTGTGGAAACGCTGGTCTATTATCTGCTGTGAATAACTTCATTTAGAAAAAGCAATAAAATCCTAAATACTTTGTTTATTGTACTGTGTTGTTCGCTTATGGTTTCATCCACTCTTCATAATCCATCAAAGATACAAGTCCTCTAATATGAATCAGCAGAGCAGGAATAACATCTGTTCATAATATACTGCAAAAATCCAGCAGAGTTTCTTTTTGGAAGGAGCATATGAGAATTGACAGATTAATAGATATCAAAAGAAGCCCTAAAATAGATACAGAAATTATATTTAGCTAAGCCTAAGGTACTTCCAAAGCACAATGTAGTTGCTTGTTTTTCAAGTTATCAGGTAGAGGTATATTTATAAATCCAGTATATTAGTGCCTCTGGAAGTGAAATTCAGAGACTGACCATACTAACAATTCTAATTATTATTCCAGTCTATATAAGCAGGAAATTAAATTTTTAAATAGTGCATTTTCACTGAAACTGGAATGTGTAGCTGACAGTATGGTTTTATAATGCACAATGTACTACTTAAATAGGTCATGTATTTAAGATTCTGTCCACTCTGAAATTCTCTTCAGATATTGTCACCGTTCACCCCTTGGTTACTTATAAATTGTAGTTATATAAAAATACTTTATGTGTGATTTTCTTGCTAAATGAAGTTGAACATCCTGTCTCTGTAGGATAGCAGATTTTTGGCCTATCTTCATTTTCTTAAACTAACTGAAGACTTTGAAAGCATACACATCTAATATAATCAAAATTATACTCTAATGCTCTCATGATCAATTAATCAAAAAAGAATAAGTACCTAAATGAACTGAACTAGCAGAAAAAGCTTTGTCTGTCATGAGAAAACTTTGGAACATGATTCTTTCCTTGAGTTCAACTCCTAAACTCTTCCATTTCTTGATGTTTTCCCGAGTGGTTCAAAGTGAAACTTAAATAGTTTATAAATGTATTAAAAAATAATAGTAATAATGACCATGTTACAATAAGATTTTAGGTTGAAGAATTCATACTGACCTTCCATTTCTGATATTTAATTAAATATTTTTATCTTTTCAGAATAAATTACTAAGTATTTTAAAAAAGTTATTTTTCCATTACCAATTTTAAACTCCTGCACTGAAAATTTATAATGAAATAACGTATTCATTTATGCTTGTTGTCAAGGTAACAGTTTATCAGAATCACATAAGTAAAACTATTTAAAATGTAATTGAAAATTCTCAATTTATTAGGGTACAGTAGACACTAATTCTGTCAAACACTAGTTATATTTCATTGGTATGGAATTGAATATGTTCTTAGAAGGAAAAAATATACAAATATTACTCTCTCTGGTAATAATACATAGCTTTCCTTAAAAGAAGATAATAATAGACAAATGTTTGCTAATTCAGCAAATATGTTTACAACGTGGAGGCTTTAAACTTGAGCTCTCTGTAGAAACATATTCAAGATTCCTGCTAACTAAAAAGGGAAGAACACCCTTGAGTACAAAAGCAACAGTTGTCTTTTGCCCTCCCTCCCTCCCTCCCTCTTTTTATCTCACTGAATAATAACCCTCAGTTAGTGACATCAGTCTTTTTTGCATTAGCCTTTTTTTATGGCTGGAACAAAAGCTTACAGGCAGAGTAAGTAAGAGTGACATTCAGGCTGCAGTGTGTGAAAACTTCATAGATTTTGATAATACAGTGGAAAATATGTCTTGAGTTGCTGTTAACATTACCTGAGAAATGGATTCAGCAATTTGTACAGCACTTGCAGTTCAGCCCCTCCTGCTATTACTGGCCTGCAAGTGTTTACAATGTAAACCAGTGCAGTGTCAAACCTTGAGACTGGTAAACTGTACCCAGTGGGTTTTGGTAGCGAGTGCAAGGAGGTCGAAGCTTACAAGAGCCATGTAGCAATGGTCCTCTCTGCATTTTACTGTGAGGTTCTGTTGTCTTTAAATGATAATGAGTCACTTGCATGTCTTACCAAAAAAAAAAAAAAGAAATCTGGTAAAAACTAACAGGAAAGCAAAATGCATAATCCAGAACAGGAAACATGGAGTTAATAGAATTTCTCTGATTTATTCCTGCTAAAGTTCTGGGTAAAGGGAACAATCTACTTTTTGGCTGCTCCAACTGAACACTTGAACAGATGATAGTGTTGAAGGTGTCATCTAAAGTATTGAACAATTAGCATGAACAATGTTAACAGATTCCATTCGTGTAACAGATCTTGAAATACCTGATCCGATGGGCTATGGTGTTTAGAGACAAACTGCTGTGAAAACCAGGAATCCTGTACATTTCCATTATTTGGTATCACAAATTTTGTCATTTAAGATTAAAATGGTGACTGAATAATAGCTCCCAATGAATGATATAACTTGTATGGATTTTGCTTCAGAGTCAGACTACCCATCCAAAGATTGCACTGCAGAATGGGAGAGGTGAAGCTCAATCTACTAGCATGAGAAGAATTGAATTTGCAGGCACATGAAATACAAATTATTATTTTATTGCACCTGCTTTCCTGAAATCTTGGCTAAGTTTTGACCATGTTAATAACAATCTGCTTGTGAAATCTGATGTATTGTAAAAGGAAAGTCTTTAAATTTGGAGACATTTTTTATTTTGCTATTTCTTAGGCTCTGTGAACAGCTTGCTTATCCTCATATCAAAACGAAACAATTAATTTAAGATTCTTGAATTGCTTTCAGCAAATACACCCCCCCTTTGTTGTTCTAATAACGAATTTGATTATTTTATTATAGCTGTGCACAGAGAGTCTCTTTTTTTAAAGATTACCAATTTAATGTTTTCTGCAGCCTATACCATGTAAAACTGTATTTTTGAAGTAAACCTGTATTATGGCAGTGTGTGTAGCACTGCGCATAGTATTTGCTGACTTTTGAGTCAATCTGCTTCGTGGCTGTCTGTAGGCTTTTACATATTGTGCTGGCAATTTCTTTCTTTTTAAATATTCCCAGTAGGAATTTATTACTTTTCACTAGCTGGAGAATAGTATAGCACACATTCAACTCTCGTATTTAGTTCCATCTCCATTTCAGTTACTGGCCTTATTGCTGTAATTAAGAACTATACAATTTGTCCTTATTATTCTAGATACCTTGAGTGCATTCTGTTCTTCTTTCACTTTTGGCACACTCCCCAAGGTAATACAAAATAATATGGGAAATGGAATCAGCTGTAATACCACAAAGAGTCTCTTATCATGTAGCTTTTACAATATGACATTCCCAAGTTTGTAACTGATGAATATTGCATGTCCTAGAGAAACTCAAGCTGTATCATGCTGCTTCTCCCATTAGAGACATCCTTGCTAATACTCTGAAGCTTTTTTTAATGTAAATGCAGCAGTAATCATTTTGCAAGAATCAACAATGTACAATAGACAGAATGTCTCAATGTGTGGTAATCTTACCAAATTGCAAAAAGTTATCATGAACACAGTATTGCATTACCATGAATTGTGCAACATATAATTCATATGATGTAGCAGAAATGATAACTTGTGTAGTTTGGGAAGCCTGACTGGGGATTTTTGATTGTTTCTTATGTCTGTAGAACTCCTGGGTATTCAGAGAATGTGTTATTTCAATAGTGAATTTCAATAGTGAATTTCCATAGGTTATTCCTATATCCACGGAGCTGTCATCTGAAACATGCTATCTGGAAGCATTAGATGCTGTTCTGTGAATGGTAAATATAAACTAACATAGGCATTTTGTAGAAGGGTTAATGCACATCCCCTGCAAGGTCAAACTCAAAGGGAATTCTGTTTTGTGGCTACACTAAATGGATGCGATAAACTGATGATGATAGACAGGAATGCAAAACTCTGTAACTCTTTCTTAATAGTTGATGTGTGTTGGTACACTAGCATCATGTTACCTTTACTTTTGTGAGCAGAAGAGAGAAGGATTCATCAGAGAGGTAGGCAAATGCTGGATAAGTAATGTTCAGTTATGAGTATTTCTTTCCATCTTATGCTTGTGGCAAAAATGTAATTTCAATCCATTCTGAAAGTAAGTGTATCTAAGAAGTTAAGAGAATGTTTCTGTCATGCACAATTGCATCATGTAACATGCTTAGCTTCCCAGCTTGTTTTAGGCTGTAAGAGAATGTATAGTCTCCACATGCATCTACATATGTCCATAGACAAATATAGCAGTAAATCGCAGAAATACTAGGAAGGGCAAGATAAGCATAAACTATTTAATATGATTCCTTGTACAATTTGCACTTTATACAGAATCACCTGAACTCCTTACCTGATTTTTTAGAAACTGCTCTGTCTTTTTCTCCTTAATTTTTCTTTCTTGTTTATCTGCATCGTATCTACTGCCGTTCGCCACCGCTTGCTTGCCCCCTTGTCACATGTGAAACCAGTGCAGACTGTATATTGATAAACCTGCATTGATAAATATCTGTGAGTTACGTATGGGTAAACGAAGACTTTTTTTATTGCTCTAGAGATAACAACAAGAGAATTGGAGTCAAGTTCTCACGTAATACATTTGCACATGTGAATACTACTGGATTTTTATCTCACTAACCGCTTAAATCCACACAAAATCTATTTATGTTGTTGGGGTTCTTTTTCTGAAAAAAAAGTGGCAACACAAAGAAATAATAGAAGTCTCTTACAACACAAAACATGTGGGCATATAAGAAACAAAACCTGCTAGTGTTTGGCAAGTTGTCCTTCAGAAGGACAAGCTACACCTTCAGAGTGACCATAGTTAGAAGTGCCACAAACTAGTTTAGTTGCAGCATTTATCTGTTTTCTTTTAGGCCTAATCTTGAAGTTTACAACAAGGTGCTTACCCCAGGAAACCTCTTCAAAGCTCAGTGATTTTCACAGAATTCTGACCAGGCTTCCAAAAATTATCCTTTTATTGTAAATGCCAGTTTCCTAGGCTGAAATTTAAAGGAGGTTTATCTGGTTCATTTTTAGTTTTGTCACTGTGGGTTTTGTTTGTATTGTGTCAGAACCTATTTCCTGACTTTTCTCCCATTTCTATCAATCCACCCTCCATCTCTTGTGCCTCTTTTCTCCACCGTTGCTTTTGAACGGTCGTGCCTTTAGGCAAGAGTTTGTAAATGAAAATTATATTGTCCTGTTATATGAACTCAGTTATTCCCAACATTCTCATTTCTAATCCTCTGACTTCCTTGATTAAGTCCAAGATACTTATAAACACCTGTATGGGGAATTTGATCACAATTATTAGAAGTGACATATTTTTGTCATACAAGCAGGTATGAAAAAATAATTAAAATTTGGGAACATGTAATGGTGCCAAGAAATTCTAATTTATTTAAACTGTAGACTCTTGGGAAATATTTTCTAAAATTAAAAGCATATTTTTAAAATAATTTCTACTTTCATGGGGAACTTATTTTCTTGAGGACAACATCCATATTTATTGGCCCTTTTCCAGTACGATTCATGTAAGAATGAAGACAAAAAGCACAGAAATACTTAAAATAGCTTCCTTTAAATAATGAAAATGGTTCTACTCTTCAATGTATGGAGTCCTTGAGTGTCCAGTCTCAAGGACTGCACCAGATTCTACATAATCCTGCCTGCCACTGGCAGCCTTCTGTGGCTCAGAGACACAAAGATAGTACAATGGAGAGAACCCTGAATGAAAGATGAACTTGGCCTAAAAAGAGCAAAATTTGACTCTATGTTTCCCTTTGTCTCACTGCCAAAAAGCTTTATATGTAATAAACACAGTCATCAAAATGTGCTTATGACAAGTAACAGCTTGTGCGTCATTTATCACAGAGTTCTGCAATCAGTCACATCTTCATGTACTTTAACATGTAATATGCATTTCCTTAGAGTATGCCAAATTTATTAAGGTGTCCAGCTTTTCATAGGGAGGATATTAAATGAAAATCATTTTTATTTGCCTGGAAATTCCTGCCACATACCAAATACCATATCTTCTGTGATTAGATAGTGAGAGCCATCTGTCATGTCCCCAACCCAACAGTGCTGAGCAAGGCAGAGACTGAAGGAGGGAAGTATATTTACTTTTGACAACAAAACCAGCTGGTGCCATTACTTTTAGCTGTAAGGCAAGCATGCTGGAAAAGGTGACTATTGTGATTCCAGCACACTGGGACCAACTATGACTGTTGACAGCAAAACTCTTAAAATCCTGAGGGAAATTGCTTTATGGCTTGTGTCTGGAGGGCATGTACAAACACAGCTGCAGCTGGGAGCTGGAACCAAGAAGCAGAAACTTCTGGCTAGAACAGGATGAGTTCAAGTAAGACTCTCCACATTCTCCCACTTTCCTTTTGGTAGAAAATTATATTGGAAAATAGAACTATTTTTCTCTAATAATAACACAAGAATCTGAAATTAAGCACAGCAGGTAGAAACATCTGACACAAATTTAAAAAGATATTGCATATTCATATGCTGAAATGTTTTCCAGTGCTGACAGCTAACTACTCCATGTAGAAAAGCTACATGCTCTGCTGTTGTTCATTCTCTGCCAATTTCCTTTCTTAAAACTCTGTCACTGTATTTTGTGGGCTGTGCACTCTAACGTCTGTTATTCTTACCATCATCCATCAGACTAAAAAAGATATTTAGACGGCCAAATAATTTGACTTGAATAGGGTTGTAGCAAACAGGTATATTTTCAAAATTTGTTAGAAAGGGGAAGGGGGTATTTCTTCACTAAAACCACTTAATTCCCTTGTTACCTTCTTTCATATTGTACGAGGAGAGCACTGTGCTATGGTGTGAACATACCTAGAGCATATTTCAGGAGTAAAATATAAACCTTGGCAGCAAAGGGCACTTTATGCAAATGTGTTTCCTGAGTGATGGCTCTTGCACCCTGATGATTCTGGCAAGACGTAGTAATTTGGGAAAATAAGCGGAGTGCCCTGCCCTTTGGCTCTTTTCTCTAGAGCACGTACAACCCCTTTGCAAATAGGATTATGACCAAATAAAAGGTTCATTTGGGTGGGAGCTTCTTTCAAAATATGTTCAATACATCACTGCAGAAAACAGTAGAGATAAAGCAGAACTATAAAAGACAGACTTTTAGGAAGAAAAACCAGACCATTGTGCCTAACTCTATATTACACACATTTTCTTTTTGCAGCCCACCTGTCAGTCCTGTTATCCCTGTCTAGAAAAGAATTTACAGTAAGTCTCTGCTTCAATCAGTTTCCATGGTAACTTGGCTCTGTATTAAAACCCTTACTTAAAAATGTCTTGGTTAAAATGATAATGAGCTGGAGTGTTTGCCCATACCTGAACTACACCTTTTCCATTGCTCAAAAATAATTAGATAGGGGTGTCACTCCATCTGCTCTAGTTCCCTTAGCTTCTACAACACTGTCTTATTAACCAAGTCAGACCAGTTTCTTTGCCATCTGGAGATTTTGGTGTTCAGGGTACTGACCAGTGTTTACATATTATATTCTGTGAAGTAAAGAATGTTAGGCTCCGGAGTTTTGAGTTCACTGGGGAAAGATCCCTCTGTACGTACAGTACCTACAGTGGGGCTGAAAGCTCCAAGGGCCACAGTGCCTTTTAGGAAATGAACCAGCAGAGGCAGACTGTCTCCCTTATAGAAAACACTTTTCTCAAGGATAGAAACAAAAATTCCTTTCAGCCCTGATCAAGGCAAATGAAAGTTTTCATTGATTCTAAGAATCTTGCAATAATGTCCCATCAGTGTGGATACATTATGTTTTATCCGACTTTTAGTTAGCCTTTATCCTAGTTTCAAGCTCACCTACTGCACTCTCAACATTCTTTTTTTATGTAACTTAAATACTTCAGTGATAACACAAGTTTCAGTTACAGAGAAAACTTAAAGGTCTTCTAATGATGTGGATATGATAGAGCTCTTCAGCAATTGCTCTGGAAACTTGCTGCATTTCTTAGAAGATGATACCTTCCATGTGGTATCAAAAATTCTTAAAATTCTGTACTAGATCAGCTTTTTAATTTGTATCGGGTAGCATAATATTTGCATAGGTGGCACTGATAGAATTTATGAAAAATAATTTTACAGTGCTATATCTTCCAGGGAGGCATTTCCAAAGCTGCTGAAGTAAGGTATACACCAGTTAATTTACAACTGAGTTTGTCCAAACAAAGGCTTGCTAAAGATCTCGTGTTTCAGCATGGGGCAAAGCAATATTATTTTCCCATGATAAGTGGTTGCCCAGCTGGTCCCTATTAAGTGTCTTAAGTAACAGAAACAAGTCCATGTTTGCATTTTGTTTCATAGTTTAGATAGTATGAGATCCTGCTTCTTTGTCCTTAGCAATACACAGAAGGGCACTGCTCGGTGGTTTTTCACACCATCTTATTCCTGAATGGCACTATCATGCAAGGTGTATGCATAGTCTATCCTTTATATGGGCTTACTTTTATATAGACTATACTTTGTCATTCATATTCAACTAGATAATACGATCACTTTGAAATTCTGTTGCAATTTAAAAGTAAAGAATCAGTATCCTTGTCCCAAACCAAAAAATAAGGGTGTACTAGAAGTTTGATTTAGACCAACATAATTCCCTCTAAAACATCTGGAAAAAAACAAGCTTTCAAATGCGTTTTTTCCATCTCTTATTTTTAACTAGCAGTTTCATTCACCCCCTATGTCCCAATACTCTCCTATGGACATTAATTTCTGAGGGCAGGGTGTTGTCAAATCAAGGTATCATAAATCTACTGAATTCCTTCCATCAGTCATGGCAATAATATCTTCACAGCACTCCTGTATGTCAGTAAAGTATGACCTCCTCTGACTGATCTGTGCAGACTATACTTAATTGAACTATGCTTTTCTAGTCGGCACTGTAACTTTCACACGACTTTTTTTTTCAATAGCTGATGTCTAATCAACTGGTCTTCAGTTTCCAAATGAAAGTATAAATAACATCTGATGCTTTGTCAATGGAAAACAAGCAGTTACTTATTTTTAATTCTTTTAACCTTTTTTAACTCAATTCAGTCAAGAAATATGCTTACACTTGCCATGTTTTTTTTATTTCTTTCATAATCCTTTGTATAAAAATGAGGACTGATTCTGTGCTTCTTTTCATCATTGTAGCATTCCATACTGATGCTAACCTGTGCTCCAGAAATACTGTAGTTTGATGTGAAAACTGATCATATTAGTTAGCTGCTTCAGATGGGGAATTTCTTATTAGGCATAGTCTTTAATACAGTTCTTATTGTGTTTACTTAATCTGCTAATTATCGTATAGTACAACAGGCTATATTTTCTTCTGCCCTGAATGCTGTTCATATGTATGGCAGATCAATTGCTAGCTGCAAAATTATCTCAAACATATAATTGGACATTTCTGCCTCTTTTTAAGTAGATTAAAAATTACTGCTAAATTAAGAGTGGTTTATTTCTTATTTTTAGCTCATTATGCTGACATACTTTTAGTATAATTTTTTTCTTGATTCCTTTTTATTATGAAATATCTTTTATCATTCCATATTAATTATTACCAAATAATTGAGAAATACCAGTATCTATAACCAATTTAGTTGCTTACTGGTAGGAATTCCAAATAGTTAATATCTGTGCCTTAAACAGTTACATGATTCACCCCCTCTTAATTCCTATGACTACCCTCATGTGCTGCTCTACGTGATTTTTTTTTTCATTTTGCATAGAATTAATAAGATTTTATTTAGTACCTACTTCATCTCACTGTGCTTTCTGAAGACATATATTGTATTTTGAAAACTAGTCATGTTGTGATTAAAGTAGAAAACACCTGTTTGGATAAAATAATAGCAGCTCAAACATTCATGCATCCATCCTGATGACTTCATTTCTAGAGAGAAATGCAAGCTTCCTGTACTAATTTTAGAAGTATCATATAAAGAATTCATTTTCATTTGTGTGACAAGTATCTGGAGTTTGGGGCTTTATTCATAAAACTAGCTTGTTTGATTTGCCACCTTCCTTTAATTCTTTAAAAAAGTACGATTTGAAGGATGCACAAAATCAGGCAGAACTCCTCAATTTGGGCTCTTGAGAATATAGCAATTGCCTTTCTTTTTACAAAGTGAAAACAATTAATCTTTCCTAAATTACAGGTGTGAAAAGAATCAACTGTGATGGCATATGTCTTAAATAAGCTTTCTATATACATCTGCTCTTGATTCATGAAGTTAAAAACAGGGCAGTTGCAACAAAAAAAGCAAGGTCTATCAACCAGGTAACATCATCTGGCATTGTTCTGAAAAAATGGGTCAAATATTAAATGAATATAGAAAATATTGTGAATGCCAGGGCTATGTACACAGCTGTTTCACAGAATTATAGAATGAGAGGAGCTGGAAGGGATCTCTGGAGATCATCTAGTCCAACCTCCCTGCCAAAGTAGGCTCACCTAGAGAAGGTTGCACAGGGTCGTGTCCAGGTGGGTTTTGAATGTCTCCAGAGACAGAGACTCCACTACATCTCTGGGCAGCCTCTTTCAGTGCTGTGTCACCATCAAAGTAAAGAAGTTCCTTCTCATGTTTAGATGGAACTTCCTATGTTCAAATTTGTGCCTTGTCCTATCACTGGGCACCACTGAAAAAAGACTGACCCCATCCTCCTGACACCCACCCTTTAAGTATTTATAAGCATTGATAAGATCCCCCCCTCAGTCTTCTCCATACTAAGATGACCCAAGTCCCTCAGTTTTTCCTCATGAGAGAGATGTTCTAGTCCCCTAACAGTTCACCAGTGTAGTCAATTATTCCTCACTAAACTTCAGCTCTTCAGTCCAACAGTAATACATTTTATTAACAATTGTGAGAGGAGAACCTAGAACCAGAAAGAAAAATCATTAAAATAAATGCTGCTTTTCTATACACATAGCTGGGGGTTGAATTATGGAGGTTTTTTTTCCTCTAAGGTTTGCTTTTCATCTCTATGAATATTACACTGGGAAATTGTTTTGTAGCTATTTTTATCAGGTGCATAAATAGTATAAATTAGCTATATTGACTTCACTGATGAGTATGGATTTATAGCCCCGTGGAATGGAGAGCATACACATATAACAGCACAGCATAAAAGCTTTCTTACTTAGCAGAGGTTATCTGCATGAGAAAGCACCTATGAGGAAGTATCTTGAACCAAGGACTCAGAACTTGGTGGGAACTTTACCATTGCCTTTTCTGGAGCTAACGGGGAATATTCATACTACTCAATTTTAGGCTACTAGCTCAGATCAGATGATTACAGAGAAAATTAGAAAAGGTAATGTTGATTTCTTTATGGTCCAAATTCTTATTTAACCGAAAATAAAGAACTGTTGTGTTAAGCTTTTTTTTTTCAAATGGTGTTTATACCTTAGAGAAAAGACTAACCAGAGGCTAACATGGCTTGCATGAGCTTCAGATGATTAACCTACTTTATATTGCTCTCACCACACTCCATTGGTTAATCATTATCTTGTACCAGTGTCTATAACAATTAGATAAACCAGCATTCACCTCTTTTCTCTAGAAGACCTTACACAAACTAATACTATTTTTCCTTTATTTTCCATTATACTTGTCATATAGTATGTGTATAGTAGAATTAATGTAAGAAAAAATTAAATCTCTATCCTCGACTAGATTCACATGAGCTAATTCTTTCTTATCTTTACTCTCCCTCTAGGCTCAGTGTCCATTACTGTTGAGGGAGAAACTGTGGGTTTCTCCCTGGCAATGAACAGACTTTCAAATTCAGTCAGGTATTTTTCCCCACTCGGAATCTGTTTTATCAGCTGATGCTTTCCTGAAGCATTAGCCAACTGATTGGCAAGTCTGCTAAAGAGAAGGCATTATTTACTATACCGTCCAGAATGAAACAGTTATTATGGTAGTTTTCTGTGACAATCCTGAGTATGTGTCACAATTACATAGTGTGTTTCAGCTCACAAAACAATTATCCTAAAGGTGGGAGAACTATTAGATCATCAGTTATGTTATTTGCTTACTAAGGGTAAATATTGGGGTGGGGGGGGGCAGGGAAAGTAGAGTTTTCCAGGTTTATTTCATA
>JAAGNO010016876.1:0-13401 GCA_033439905.1 Ceryle rudis | reverse complement strand
GCAGGGAGGGAGAAGAGCTGAGCTGGGGAGGAAAATCACTGCCCAGAGTCCGTTCAGTTCTCACTCAAACCAGGACATTGGACATTTCACAGCACAACCTCATTGCTCAAGATTGTACATGGGCTGTGATTCCCTTGCCTACCTGATGGACACCAGATCATGTAGGAAGGAGGAGAAGCATGATAGACCACCTGATCTGGCCTCAAAATCTCTCAACGAAGTCTTCATTAACACACGGTTTCATCAGCGTGACAAGATGACTTTTAAAAATGAATTTTCCTAAGAAACCTTTCTGAATGTGGTCCATCTAAAGGGACAATTTCATCTGTGTCCTCCGGGAATATTATTTACTAGGATTATCTTCATCAGGGAAATTCTCCTTGGCAGCTGAACAGTTTTAACTTGCACTGCCTCATCAAGGGGCTGCTCTGACCGGGCTTCCTGGCTCCCTCCCCTCAATTCCCCACCATCACCTCCCCACCATTAGCTTGGCATCCTCAAGTCTGGCACCTTCAAGTCTGCTTTCCCTCAAAAAGTGTCTGCTTTCCCTCAAAACGTATTTGCTAGAATAAAATATCAGCATAAGATGAGGGTAAGCCCACTAGGCAATGCTTTTGTCCAGAGGATAAGCTAAAGGGGGAATACAAAATTGAGGGAGGGAAGAATTAAACAAAGAGTTGCAGGAAAATATTTTCAATTACGGAGCAAAATTGTTTGAACCTATTTTTCCTTCTTTGCATACCTGGTTTTAATCTGCCTTTTTTTTTTTTTTTTTTCCTCCTCTGCTTGTTTACGAGGAAGGGAGCTCAAATGGCTTGAAAAGAGAGAAATTCAGAAGAATAATTGGAAACTGAAAGGGTGGGTGAGAAGGGAGGGGAACGGAACCATGAAAAGCCAATGTAATTAAAACCCCCACACCATGCCAGGAAAGGTGCAACTCAAATCACACCATGAGTGTCACAGAACCTGCAGCTCTGGGGGATGGAAAGACCTTGGTGGTCCGATGGCTTTAGGAAATAAAACCTGTTCTGATACGTGGCCTCAGGAACAGGGTCCTTCACCTGAGCACCACTCAGACTCAGCACAGGCACTCGGTTGCTGTTGGGTGGGGTTTTTAGTCGGTTTATTTCGTTTGTGATTGGGTTTTTTTGGTTTGCTTTGTTGTTCCTTTGTTCTGTTCCCCCCCTCCAGAAGAAGTGGTAATGACTACTGCATACTCTTTAAAAAATAATGATTTTAAATATGCAGTAATAACTTCCTGGTAATAGAGTTACTCTCTCTGAATAAAACCAGCCCCTCTTTCACAGGAAATTTTCACATAAAACAGACCAGGAAAGCCAATAAAACACCTACATCAAGACCTCTGAGATAACTACAAGACAGCTCTTGGCGTAATGCTGGGTCTTCCCTTTTTGTTATCTTTTTTTTTAATACCCCCCTCTTTACCTCTGATGTGTGACAGCTCTTCTCCTTCAGGAGAATTACTTTTTTATGCTAACTAGGCTGAAATGCATGAGGACTGTAAATCTTTGTGCTTCATGGTCTAAGAGGAGCCTTGGCTTGGGATAGACATCTCACCACAGGGCAGTTCCGAACAAGCAGGTAAGAGCTATTTCTCCTTCCCTCAAGGACCCAGTGCTGGGGCAAATTTGTTCTCAGTTACTCTAGAATAAGCCAATACGTTTCATTCTAATTTCCATCTGTGTCATTTAGAATTTATAATTGTCCATTGCATTAACAGAGTAGAATTAAACCTTGCAGCGAGACCTCGCGTGACACAGTTTCCTCTGCCCGTGCAGAAGAATCACCAGCTGCACTTCAGCATCCACAAGAGAGCCTCTGGGCCATGCCAGTGGGCATCTGGACCTGCAGGATCCAGCCAGGCTCTCCTGCTCCATCCTTATTTCTCTTCCTACGTTTTGAGATGTGAGGTGCCCAACTACATCACAAGCTGGATTCCTGGCATCCATCTTTCTCCCTGGCTCTAACCCATTGCACCAGCTTCCCTTCTTGCAGCACTCCCCATCCATTTGTACAGCTACAAGTCCCGGTGAGGTGCCTGCACCCCTCGTGCCAAGGCATCCATCACGGGCATCTTCATCATCACTGACTCCAGAGCTCCTCCCCTGCAGATGGCTGTGGGCACGGCTGGCATGAGATGGAGTCAATCAATAGCACACAGCAACGAGAACATTTCCATAGCCGTGTGTCAGACAGGCTGGCACTGGCAACACGAGAAAGTTCAGAGATCTCTGAATGAATTCATCAAGTAGTCAATTCATCCACCCCAAAACAGAAATGTTTTGTTTTATTTTCTTTTTAAATCTATTTAAATAAATTAATCATTTCTAATTGAGAGGAAAGGGCAAAGGTTATTTTGCCTGAGATCTTTGTTTTCCTTCCCCTGTTCCTTTCTCCTTTGAGTTCACAAGGCCACGCAGACCTGATCTACATCCTACACACAGATGAATTCTGGTTATACAATTTCAGTATCTCTTAGCCCAAGCCCAAGCAGCTTCAGGGTAGAAAGCAAATCCTATCCTCAGTCCAGAGACAAGTCTTCAATTTCTTCCCCTTCAGGGCTGTCCCAGGCTGCCCAGGGCAGGGGTGGAGTCCCCATGATCCCTGGAGGGGTTTCCAAGCCCCCCGTGGAGCTGTGGTGCTGAGGTACATGGGTCAGTGGTGCCCTGGCAGGGCTGGGGGATGGTTGGACTTGATGTTCTGAAAAGTCCCTTCCAACCAGAACAATTCTACTGGTGGCTCACATTGCAACCTCACCTACTCCACAGCCAGCTCCTGAGTGATGTTGGGTGACACAGGTCACCTGCCTGGTTCAGAAGCACCAACCAACCCACAAAAACTGCTGTTGCTGATCACATAGGCTGTGGGATCACAGAGGGCACCACGGGGCAAGGAACTCGGGCACCTCATAGTCCGCATCACGCACAGCGCACAGTTCAGTCTGCAGGAGAACCTTCATGTATTTCACTGACTCTGCTGGCACAAAAGCCAACAGAAAAGGCACAGGAACAGAAAGAAGCCAGGAGAAATGCAGAAGTGGAAGGAACAAAACAACAAAACATTTCTGTTAGCTCAGATTAGCTGCAAATACCGGCGGCTGCCGGTAACCAGTAAGCAACAGCCGTCGCTGTTGAAATGTATGGTGTTTGCAACTCCACCGAGCAAATGGATCACAGCTTTTATACATCCTCAATAATTTTAACTGTTCTACCTTTTGAGTGGGTTGGCTCATATAATCAGATTTCAGAAGCAGATGATACAATGTCTGCTTTAAAACAACAGATTGTTCGATGCTTTTTTATTGTTTTTCAACCAGACACCCAGAAATCCTTTGGAATCTTACCACTTCAAGCCCCTAAGCTTGAAATTTCTATCACAACTGGCTAGGAAAACAAATCAAGAGAGATAGCGAGGTTCGGGTGAAAAAAAGTGCAGAGCAGACTTGTTTGAGATCATAGCTTTGCCTTGAGATTGGACAGGAAGAAACAACGTAGAAATCAATATTTTTTGAAACAGGTTATATTTCATTAAAATCATAGAATGTTTGGGGTTGGAAGGGACCTCTGGAGATCATCAAGTACAATCCCCCTGCCACAGCAGGGTCACCCAGGGCAGGACACACAGCAACAGATCCAGGTGGGGCTGGAAAGTCTCCAGAGCAGGAGACTCCACAACCTCTCTGGGCAGCCTGGGCCAGGCTCTGTCACCCTCGCAGTGAAGAAGTTTCTCCTCCTGTTGAGGTGGAACTTCCCGTGTTTCCCCTTGCTACCACTGCCTCTTGTCCTGTCACAGGGCACCAGTAAAAAGAGCCTGGCCCCTTCTCCTTGACACCCACCCTGCAGAGATTTGTAAACATTCATAAGATCGCCTCTCAGGCTTCTCTTCTCCAGGCTAAACAGCCCCAGGGCTCTCAGCCTTTCCTCAGCAGAGAGATGTTCTGGTCCCTTCAGCATCCTTGTAGCCTTCCTTGGACTCTCTCCAGTATTTCCCTGTCCCTCTTGAACTGGAGAGACCAGAACTGGACACAACACTCCAGAGGTGGCCTCACCAGTGCAGAGTAGAGGGGGAGAAGAACCTCCATCAACCTACTGGCCACACTCTTCTTCATGCCCTCCAGGAGACCATTGGTCTTCCTGGCCACAAGGGCCCATTGCTTTCCCATGGAGAACTTATTGTCCACCTGGGCTCTAAGGTCCTTCTCCATGGAGCTTCTTTCCAGCAGGTCTACCCCTAACCATTAGTATATCCTGGTTCATTTGCAGCCTTTTATCCCGTTCTGCCCAGTAACTCAATCCTTTCCCAGTGAAGCTACCTTTGGTAGGAAAAACTCCCAGGCAATTTTCCTGGTACTGAGGTGGAAGCCAGATACAGCAAAGTGCTGCTGCAGACTGCAGCAAAATGCTGTTTTCTCCATCACCACCACGGAATAAGGAGCCCTAAGGAGGCCCCCGTGCATCGCCGACTTCCACCCGTGGCTCTGCCCCAAGGCTGCCACGTGTCGGCTGGCAAGCAGCACGTGAAACGCAGTGCTAAAGAAATCCAAAAATAATAATAACCAGAGCCATTCCCCTTTGTGGCTGGTTTCCATTTAGCTGTACCTGCACAGAAAAGAGCTATCAAAGCAAGCTATCTGTTACTTGCCAATTCCAAACGACTTTGGAAAGCAGTCCCCAAGCTTCCAGTGATAGATGTCCAACAGCCTCCTAATCTCTGCAAATTGTTGGTAAGAGCTCCATTAAACCAGGCTGCCATCAATCTTTGTTCTCTTCGCTGTAACTCAACTGGATGTAACCTACGAGTACTTCGAAGGAGCACCCGCAGTCAGCTGCTCTGGTACCAGTAAAGCTTGCAACGCAACTGAGAGTTTTGCTTGCAGAAATTCAGCACCTCCATTCTACTGCTACTATACCCAGAAGAAACATTAAGGAAGGAAAGACATTTAATGTGGGGTTTTTTTTCTGGTCATCATTTCAAAATTCACTGCTACGCAGTGTTTTCCTCATTCTTACATCCAGCAAAAATAATTTCCTTGGATAAAATAAAATTTTATGGGTTTATATATATATTATTATTTTTCCCCAAATGATAAATTAATTAAATAAACCCAAAGCCCCCGCTTAACTGCAGCTCTCTGGCTCCAGGCTAGCTCGTTGCCTGAATGACTAGTGCTGAATCACAGTTTATGCTGAGCTCGTCAAAGGTGAAAAGGTGAGAGAGGTCAGTGGCACTGACCATAATTTCCAACTTCTGGTGAACTTATTTGGATTTTTGTCTTCCAGCTGGAATATGAGCTAAAGTGAATTTACAGACCTCCTGATAACAGCTAAAAATGACCCCCAGGAGTCAGTCCAGTGCTATTGGAATGGTTTGGGGGGTTGACTCCACTGAGTTATGACTATGAAGAGCCACTTTGGCCTATTTATTTCCTGGGAGGATTTCACCTTTGCTGCACTATCTTCTACAGACAAATTTTCTGTTGGGCCCTTTCTTCCTCTATTTGGCAGAAACAGAATTCAAAATTAAATAGCAAAACACCCGTGATTTTGCATCAAGGTTCTCCAGCGTTGGCTGATCCAACCAGTTTGACTGTCAGCCAGTTTGGTCAGGAGATGTACTGGAGATATAATTCAGAGATCTCCTGTTTCCATGGTAAATCAGGATGAACAAATCCTGACTGAAGTCAAAGAGAGTTAAATCTATGGAAGAACAACGTTACGGAGAAAAAGAACAGGAACTGCACAGAATTAGGCTTATTAAGCTATGAATGTGTATAAAAATAATCAAATCTCTCTAGCTGTGGCTGAATGCCCAGCGGGGCACTGGGAAAGGTGGGCTGGCTGGCCTCAGCCCTTTGGAGTTCCCTGGGAGAGTTGCTGACTCTAGAGCAGACTCATGTGCTCCCTGGGGAGGAGCAGGTATGTGCATATGAGCAATGCTCCTCATTAGCTTCGTATAAACTGCTGAACTGTTGTAAGTCTACACTTCCTGATCCCTCAAACTCCTCCTCAGAACCAGCGTGCCAGCAAGAAGTCTCACTGAGGGACTGGAATTAACTGAGACCACAGTGAGGTATAATATCTAATAGTTCTGATGGTTATACAGGTCCAATTTCAAGGAGGAGAGACCTCCTTCATCTCAGACCACTCATGGAGAAGCCTGTCAGACATGGAGAGCAAGAGGAGAAAACTTTGGCCATCGAGGCCTTGATTAATTCCTTTGCAGAAGTTCATTCTGCTTTTTTAGACATAGTTATTCAGCTGCCTTAACAGAAACTGTCTTTGCCTAGAGATAATTTTATGAAGATTTATGAGATTACATTAATCCAGCTCTGGTCAGTACATCTGTTCCACAATTAAGTATTTAGAGACGTGGTCGGTGGAGCCACTCCAGTCTGTGGATGGGGGAAGGTTATGGGCTGTTCTCCGAGGGAATGGTGCCAAGAGCATCCTTCAGACAGCGAGGGCTCTTTAACACTTGTTAAAACTCAAGAGGGGACATTTAAAATAGGATACTGAAAACATTTAGGCTATCATTACATTTGATATAAATTTTATAATTACCAGTCATCCTAAAAAGTTCGTTAGTTGGGCTTTCCAGACCATGAGTCACCATGAACTGGAGCTAACGGCACCTGGAGGACCGCAGTGCTGAGGCCAGCAGCAAAAATCACTCCAGCTTTACAACACTGGCACCAGCAGACCCCACCGAAGACAAATAAAGGGTTTATGCTGCTCCACAGGAACTTGGTGCTCATTAGAAACCTCTCCCTTAAGTCTTACTGCAAGATGATGACACGGTATATAAAGTCTTGCTGCATAATGGTGAACACGGTGAAACTTTTTAAAGTTCAAACTCAGGAGCCTTTACAGGAATGTTCTAGTCCTTGCAGGAGAGTTTAAAAGCTCTTCAGACAGGACTGGCTCCATCATGCATGAGCAGTTAATACAAAGCTACATTTAGGACGAGCAGAATGGCTCATGCTGCACACACGGGCATTTCAGGGAAGTTCTCATCTACTCCAAGAACAGGGTTTTTTTTCCAAATCTGAAGAGAATGTAAGAAATTACGCTCAGGACAAAGGATTATGAGGCCACAGGCATCTTGCAAATTTGGTTTAATCCAAATGCAAGTGAATCTGTTTATTAATGCAAACGCTGATCATTGAGAATTTACTGCGGTTGCCCCAGCAGTAGGTTCCCCAAAAAGGAAAAGAGGAATAGGACCATGCGCCGCAGAAACACGAAATCAGACATTTCTGCTGCTTCACTAAAGACCTACATGCCTGCCTTCTTGAAGCTGATTGCATCTGGAGTGTGTGGAAGAATCCCCTAGAAAATCATTCAGCGATGGTCGGAACTGATAAATATCCAGGTGGCTCTACCTGTGCCCCTGAAGAAGCCAAGACCTGGCGTAAGCAGGGAATGGGAACCAACAGAAACAGTTTGTTTCCCTGTACAGTTAAAACTTACTCTGATCATGTTAACTACTCTTGGTATTAGCATCTGAAATCCAATTCTAGAAATATGTTATTTCTCCAAATCTTTCCGAGGCCTGAGGCACCACCAGCTCCCCAACTCCCAGCGTGCAAAGGACAGGACAAGACAAGACGGACCCTTTTTTCCTGGCTCAGGAGCAGGTTATGCAGACAAAGCCCAGTGGCAGGACACGAGATTCAAAACGTGATATCCCCCAAGATTTAGGAATCTTTGATAATTCCCCTTCAATGTTTAAATCATTTTCTTGGTTACCTTTTCTTCAAACAACTCATTTTATTAGATGTTAGCATATCTTCTATGGCAAACTCCCCGCTCCATCTTTTCCAGGTGAAACTCTATGAACCCTCCTGTTGTCCTCATAGCTTCTCCTAAGATGGTGTGTCACCAGCTTTGTCCCCTGATTCAAAGGGGAGCAGGTACCACGTCCTTTCAGAGCTCAATCATGCCTCCAATTTCTTGATCGGTTTCAGAAAAGGCAGATTGTTTCCCAAAGGTTTCAAAGGGCTTCCAAGCCCAACCACTCAGCCAAAATGAGCGACAATCTAACAAAAAATCACACTAAATCTCCCATAAATGATCAGCATTATAGCAGTTATCTACTTTTGTACTACTTCAACACATCTATTTGTTTCAGATGAGCAACAATTGGTATTTTTACCACCATTATTCGGTAGAGAGTCTGGAGGTGAGGAAAATATAGTGGTGAACAGCACCTAAAGAATAATTTCTGGATGAAACAGAGTCGGTGCCTGTGATATTCTTAGTCAAAGCTTCTTGTATTTTCTGTTGATTTTCCTTTGGCAATGTCGCTTGTGATAACAGATCCAGATCCTAGTTGACCTACATAACAATTCAGCTAGTACAGAAAGCACACACTGCCTTCCACTAATCTTCTAGAACATAAAAGTAGGTGTATGTAGCTTACTTGCTTGCTTCTCGTGCCACTCTTGAGCTATAAGAATAAAATCTGAACTAATGTTCCAGACTCATCCAATTCGCAAGCCACATTCACAGGTCTGTTCTTTTTATTCAACAGAAGGACACAACAATGAAAAATAGTCCTATTATTCTCATATCAAGGCATAAATCTTCCTGCTCCTACACTCAAAGACAGTGAAGAACTTCGGTCTGCAGGGCCAGCTATCGCTGACCTATGGGGAGGAGAAGATGGAACGTCTCCTTCAGCCTCTGTCAATGTTTATCTATTTAGCAGAAGCAGCAAACATGGTAAGACAGGAAGACAGAAGCATCAAAATAACTTCAAGCCTTCTCTCAATTACTCTGTTATCCTCTAATTGTCATAAATTAATCCTGCAACAGGACATCGAGCTCTTGTTTTCCTTTCTGGCTGTCTCACTGCCTCTTTCAGTAGCAGCCTCCCCTGCCTGCCATTTCCCAAACCACACACAGCCATTGCTGCCAGATCCGTGCTTTAAACCAGTGGAATAAGTAGAGTACCTTTGGTTATTTGGTTGAATCATATCTGATTTTTTTTAAAAAACCCCAACCCAAATCTACAAAAGCTGTACATCTAACTCAGCTGGCAATCCTAGAACATGCTATTTGCAAAACACTCATTTTCACAGCTTTATTTTGCAACCTCCTTCCCACAGACCCCTATTTCCATAGTGACACATCACGTGTGTCGCATCATGTGGAGAAGGGCACGAACAAGGTGAAGCCTCCTCTGTGGCCGGAGAGGGCCAGATCAATGGGACACATATGTCCCTGAAGGGGTGGACGCACACACAGCGGCACCAGCTGAGCAGTGCCAGGGCAACTGGGATGCTGCAGCCCCAGCAGGAGAGCGACGTGCTGCCGAGAATTCATTCCAAATTGCAAGCGTAAGACTGGCGAGAGCCTGGCAAAGAGCTTATCCTGTGCAGCTCGCTGCCCACGCTCATTATTCGTACCCATTTTAAGCCTTGCAGCTGTGACCCCAACCATATTATTTCTCAAGCACCGGGCATCATCTCCTCACATTAGCTCAGCGTGGCTTTGTCTGAACAAGCCATCCTCTGACGACCTGCGGCTCTGAAGGTGAGCTGTGCTCGTGCACCAGCCTCTCAGTGGGCTCGCTCTTTTAGGAGTGGAAACAAGTGGGGAGCTGCAGTAGGACCACGGCAGAGGGGCACTCTGGGGCTACAAGACTCTCCTGGGAGAGCGGGAGCTGTTTGAAATAGCAACGTAAGACTTCATAAAGAAGGTCATCTCCCCATGGATCAGCCACAGGGGTGTCCCCCAAAGCCCCTTCCAGTTGCCCGTGTCTCTTTCACTGTCCACGCTCCAAGAGCAGAAAAAAAGATTAAAATGTCACAGGAGATAAAACTACGGACTTATAAACGTGAGATCCAAGTGACGAGGCTGGAGCTCACTGCTGGCTTCCCACACTCTACCTCTGTCCAGGTTATTGATATTCAGCTCACGAGTCAATGGACATTTCATAAGTTCAGAAGCTTACGTGCTTACAGGCATTAAGGAAAAGGCTTTTCTCAAGCAAACCAAAACCTAACAACTGGCCATGCAACTAACTGCTGGGGAGGTAAGACGCAGCAGCAAAAAAAATCTCAAAACCAGAAAAAAACTGCCAAAGAGCTTAAAAACTGGCATTCTGCATATATTCTGACGTGATACAAAACTTCAGGCTGTAGCCAACAAGTGTAATTTATCACTGGGGGAGCAAGGAATGGCACCAGATACCAAAGTACGGTTGAGCAGAGTCCAAGAATTAAGAGAACAGAAGAAAACTATTACCTGCCTGCCATTACCCAACCATTCTGCTGTTTGGGAAGAGAAAAGCCAAAGGGGATAAAATGATTTGGAAACAAACATCGCAAGAGGATGCGCTTGCCAAAATAATGTGTATACCTATTACAGTGCAGAAACTTCAATCCATCTCTATTCATCTCCGCTTCCTTACCTTGGCATTTCCCATCCTTTCTTTTACTGCTTACAGAGAAAACATTTCTCCTTGTCAGTAATCTTGTTTATTTTAATAAAGAAGTCACTAACTAAAACAAAACACTGCAAATCGACTGTTGACTCAAAACTGAAGAAAAATTCCCACAGGCAAATCTTTTTAGCATTCTGTAATCATGACTAATGCAATTAACACCGGCCAGAAGACCAGGTAAAGCTACTAAATTATACATATACATGTGCACAATAAATAAAAGTTACAGATTAAGGAGCATTCTTTGCTCCCGGTCAGAGCTGGATGGTTTGTATTTTGTATTTCAGTTGCTGGTATAAAGCTCTGGCTATGCCCAGGGATCTTTTCCAAATACATCGAAGTTCCACAAACCACAAGACGTGACAGTCCTCAGGTACAACTTCACCTAAAAAAGGAGTTAATTTTTTCACCCGAATTCCAGTCGCTGACTGGAACGCAGCCGACTCCATCAGCAACAGGACCCACCACGGCGGCACCGACAAGACTTTAGCTCCAGTTTCGGAAGAAAATAAGCCCTTGTGATGTGAAGCATTATGAGCGCTGAAGAAAATGAAGAAGGTAATTACCTCTTCATTTTTGCATTTTATCTGCAGATCTGATTGAGTCAAAGATTTCACAGCCAGTTAAGTTACAGCGTGTACAGCACGGAGCACGGCTACGGAAAAGGGAGCACGTGAGCGCTCTGCACTGACTGATTTCTCCCAGGGGTATCTGCAGGTCTTTAGAGAAAGGTGTCAATAATAAGACCCAAGAGGGCAAAACCCCAAAGCTGATGCCT
Source organism: Ceryle rudis (assembly GCA_033439905.1). NCBI lineage: Eukaryota > Metazoa > Chordata > Aves > Coraciiformes > Cerylidae > Ceryle > Ceryle rudis. The sequence continues at coordinate 2,153 of JAAGNO010016876.1, read as the reverse complement.
TATAGTAACTAGGCAGCAGGCCCACCCAAGTTAGCGGCACTAGTTGCTGCTTAAATGCTTTATGAGTTTGGGTTAATGAGTTCAAGGTCTCACAGGACCGCTCCTTTGATTTCCCTGCGCTGTCATTTCTACTGCCAGTTTGACTCCACGGCATGTTTACAAACATTAAGACACGTGTGGAAACAGATTTTTAGAATCCAATGCTTCTAATTATTTTTCCTTTATTTACATGATTATGGGGAATGGTTACGATGGAGTTATCTTTGTTAATTAGTAATTGTACGCATGCAAAAAAAACATAGTGTGAAAGGAAAATAAAATTCAGATTCGATTTTTAACACAATAACACCCTTTACCCTTCCATTTTCCTCTGTACTCATTCAAACCCTTCAGAAAGCACATGAAAAGAAAAATACCAGAAAATCAAGGAAGTGGAAAGAAACTTGTCTTGTGAATCACCCATGCAAGGAGAGAATTTAGGATTGCCCTTGAAAGACTTTTCCAAAGACTTCACAAACCCAGAGCGCAATTAAGACAACCATGGAGGATGAAAGTTCTTGTGCCAAAACTCACCTTCTTTACTATTTCTTTGGCTCAAAAAATGGAGGTAAAAAACCCCACCCAACCACACAACCAACAACAGAAAAGAATCAGCCATTTGGACATGAGTTAGAAGGGGAAAATGTGAGTTGAAATGAATGAGAGTTCTTGGATTAGCCAGTCCAGCTCATCTGTCTGGTTTTGTTTCAGAACCCAAACATATTGTGGTAACCTGGGTACTGGAGACAGCATGACTTCACCTAACTGGATAGGTCTAAGAATATGGAAAATTTTCAGAACAAGTCTCCGTTTCATCTTTTCTTCCCTATAAGAAACATAAAAATTTCCTGCCTTGAGTTTTCCTTCAGGCTAACTTAAAATTCAGGACCAGCCAGAGCACAGCTAAACTTTTTCATCACCACACACTGAGATAAGATGAAGTTCCACATTCACATCATTTTTGCCTGAAAAATGAACTTACAGTAAAAAAACTATACTTTTTATAAACGTGTGAATTAGGGCTAAGCGAAACTTAAAATAAAATGCTAGTTAAACAGCCATATGGAAGATCCCGAAGTAGAAGGCAAGGTGAGGACCAGGCTTCTTAAAGCGCAGTGATTTCGCACAGACCTGCTAAATTTGTCTATCTCTTGTGTCTGACAGTCCCACCTAACAAGAAGACCTTCACTGCTCTGCAGTCTTCTAGGAACATCTCAAAGCTGTTAACTGAAAACATTTAAAAGCCTAAACATGAAGCAATTTTACATCACTCTGACGTTGCCCTCAGGGAAGTTGAACCAATGTGGTGAAAAATTTCACTGACCAACCAGCCTCGGAATGTTCCACACAAACCTTGGCCAAAGCCCTGGACCTAACCTGTGGCAGAGCAGCCAGTTCAGCTGGATGTTTGACCTCACGCTGTCACTGATAGACTGGAGCAACCCAGGGATGTTCTGAATAACAGGCAGCACGTCATTTTAAAAGTAAAGAAGTAGCGGTTGGGACAGCTGCCTTTTATATATATATGTTTTAATTATTATTTTAAAGACAAGGGCAATGTCTGTTCCATGCAGCAGACTGAAGCAGCTGGGTGGTCTGCACACGAGCTAGGCCAGGGCATACTGTTTTGATAGACCAACAGCATATTCTTACTGTTCATGTACATCCTTATTCAGCAGCTCGTTTCTAAAGCTTTCCTACACCAATCAAGTTGGTTACAGCAGCACAGTAACAAGCATCTACTCAACCTGCTCCCTTTCATGTCCACAGGCACTTGGCTGCTCGGCGTCCCTCATCCTATCTCATCGGGTTTGTTTCAAAGCCTGGCCAGTGACACTTGCCCTCGGCACTGCCTCCACCGTGCTGACCTGCACGTGGTGAGGGGGTGAACCAGCTGAGCTCGGCACCACTTCTGCTTCCTGCGTTACACAGAAAAACCACCTCAAAGCAGAGGTTGGACACCGTAGAGTTGTTTAGGTTGGAAAAGACCTTTCAGTCCAACCGTTCCCCAGCACTGCCAGGGCATCACTGACCTGTATCCCTCAGCACCACAGCTCCACGGGGGGCTTGGAAACCCCTCCAGGGATCACGGGGACTCCACCCCTGCCCTGGGC
>JAAGNO010016874.1:0-11120 GCA_033439905.1 Ceryle rudis | reverse complement strand
GGGACCCGTGTCGCAACCAGCGGCTGGCTTCGGGCCCCGCTCTGCTTGAGGGGCAGGCGGGGGCAAGGCGGTGTCGAAGGGACGCCGAAGGCTTCCCGGGGGTCCGGGGCGGCGGTGCCGGCGAGGAGCTCGTCCCGCCGAGGGAGCTGCGCCTTCCCGTGGGGCAGCCCAGCGCCGAAGCTCTGAGCCCGGGCTGGATGAGTCGTGCTGGAAGTGCAGCATCTCGCCGGGGAGTCCAGCTTCTCACCAGCCACCCCTGGCCCCGTAGGTCCGGTTAGGCCACCCCAGCGTCGCAGGAGCCTCCTTTTCCTCTGGCCGCTGTATCAGAAGTGAACTGGCCAGCAAACAGACCCGAGAAGTCCTAAGCCCTTCACGACTTTCCTCTAGGCAGATGCAAATTTGTTCTTCGTGAGGAACTTCAGCATGCCTTGAATATAAAGGCTTCCCATGGGTTCTGACTAAGCTGCCCTCCATCCTCCCGAAGGGAGTGGTAGAAGAGGCACTACCAAAGCTACCCTGCATAGAAGAAAGGAGATATCCTCCGAGAATGCTTTGAGTGAAGTGGGATTCATCCAGGGCCCTCCATCTCTGTTGCTTCTGTGTTGAGTGTCTGTACACAGTTGTTGTCCTGGTCCAGGTCCAGTCCTGTTGTCCAGCTCCATTACTTCAATAAGCCTTCAAATTGCTTAACAAATACCACACAAATGTTTAAACCCTGAGAATTTGTACTCTGGGCTCAAAATGTGATTTATCTTCATCTTTGCTGCAAGATTTATCAGCTCCAATTAAGGGCATGGCTGTGCTCTTTTAAGTGTGGTTCTAGTCAGAAAAACCAACTGGAGTCTCCTCTCAGTGAGTAGGACACATGGCCAAACCAGAAGGGAAAAACTGAGAAACGTTTTTCTAAAAAAATCCTTGTGTTTTTTGGTCAAAAATTTTGAAGCATGGCTGAATTTAGAAACATTTGACCAACTCTGTAGCAAGCCAGGAGTAAAAGGAATTGTGAAAATGGTCAGGTTTTTTTCTTCTGTTCTTCATCAAATTTTCATATTTTGATGCCATTTTTCATCAAAATGCGCTGGCAAAAGCTGTCTGACACATCTGCCTAAGAAGGGCCATCTACAAACCTCCACCCCATTGTAATGTGGATGGGAGATGTCTCTGTAGATGTCCACTCGCAAGAGAACAGGAGCACTTGCCCATGTGCTCTGGGCAAGCCTGCTAAATCATGGGATGTGAGGACGTAATCCTGGGCGTAGAGGAGCACACTGGTAAATATGGCAGTAATTTCTACTAATGAACCCTGCAGACTTGCAGTTCAAATCATCGCTACCATGCTTCTTCCTTTCCTCTTGCCATGACACTCTGCTCCCAAGGGGAGAGGCTGGCTGTGTTATGCCCTCAGAGTCACTGGAGCAAGGCCAGGATATCCCAATGTCATGGACAGCTTCAGAGAACATGGAGTCCTTTCTCCTCTCTTAAAAGCTCTTCAGTTTGATCTGTGAGGTGCAGGACGTGCTCAGAAGGACAGGTCCAAAAAAACCTAACCAACTTCCAACAGGGTAAACTTCAAACTAGGCAGCAGAAATACAAGAAGATGGGACACTGAATAGTTGTCACTAGGATCTAGAGAGACCAGCTTTGGAGGTAGATGACATTAAGCTGGAGCCATGCTGTTAAATGAACCTCATCTGGAGGTGGGAAGGCATGGAATATGGGTGTGGAGACCCATGCCAGAAAGGAACAGGATATGCTTTGTCAGGAAGCTTTTTAAGACCAAACTTACATTGAACACATATTATTTGTCAGTCTGTGCAAATTCACATCAAATTAAACTGTAGGAAAAAAAGTCACAATGGGGTATTTTAGAGGTTTCCTTCAGACTGTATCAGAACCTTTTGCTCAAGTTTGAACCCCCAGACTCTGTCCATTCAGATTATGGTGCTGGTGTGGTCACAGTGAGACAAGGCAAAAAAGGAACCAAAAGGTCCCTTCAGGCTGGCTGGTGGATGTGATCCTTTGTGAGGAGAATGTTTTATTCTGGGTCAGTATATTTGTCTCCCCCAAATAAAATGCTTTGTAATTAAGTCTTTTCTGTGCAGTATTTCAGGGTGCATAACAAAAAGGATTGTCCCACCTGGAAGCAGTGTGCTGTTAGATGTTTCTAGCTATAGCTCTCAGGCTGGAGGTACGGAACAGAAATCTGAACTTTTACACCCACCATCTTTGAAGCTGGGAGGGTCCTAATTTCAACCTCAGCAACAGAGGGCACATGTAATGTTTGATTTAAAAGGTCTGAAATTACTCTCATCATCTCCTCTGGCTGCTTGTCTCAGCCAGCCAGTCTCACCTCATCCCACCTCACCTGGAGTCAGGCAGAGGCAGCTGGATCCCATCCGCACCATTATCCTGGCCAGCCAGCGGGTGAGATCACTGGGAACCAGATGTGGGCGCTTGAGGGGCATTATCCCCCCTGTTAGTACCCATGTCATATAGCAGAGCTGTGCAGCTGTATGGTCCCCCCAAGCCTGACCCAGCCTGGTTGTCACCCATGCCAGCTGTACAAGACACCATACAGGAGTGGGAACAAGTCCCAGGACTGACTCTTTCCCAAGGCTGAGCCAGAGCCATGACAAGAGAGGAACCCTGGGAGATGCCCTTGTTTCCCCTACCACTGTCAGCAATATGTTCAGCAGCCAAAGCCCTGAGAGCAGCCCCGACCCACTCTGTATGGGCTCCATGTGTCACCAGTGACGCTTGGTACTAGCCCTGCCTGGACTCATCCCCTTGACCACATCATGGAGGATGCTGAGCAGCTGGCAACCTGCTGCCTCTGTCTCCCACACCATTTGGCATCCAGACAGCGAAGGGCTGAGAAGATGTGCAGTGACTAGTCTGGGGGGGTTACCTTGCTATGGCCTTTCCAAACATGTTTAGCTAAGAAGAGATGATAAGCCACAGACTGGCAGGTGGCTGCCAGTGAGAAGAGTCCCTGCACAGCACTCCTGGCACTTGGAGAGCAGCAGGCAATATGGTCTCCACCAAAGAGCATTAGCTGGAGGTTCATGTGGCTTTTCCCCAAATAGGGGGGGGGATAAGAGGTGCAAAAAGTGCTCCTGGTGCTGCCAGTGTCTCTGAGACATCAGGTGAAATAAAAGCAGAGTCATGGTAGTTGTAATCTCAAGATTCTTCCTGTGCAGGTGGGCATGACTGGGTAGATGTGAATGATTTCAATCACACCAACAAGAGAGATTTCCTCCTTATTGGATGCATCAGGTTGGCTACTGCTCAGTGTGATCTCAGCATGACATTTCAGCATCATATGCCTTCAGTCAGCGATCTAAGCATGGCAACCAGGACTGTGTGGGCATCTTCCACAAAAGTGTGTATTTCCATGCCTTAGGACTTCTTGATGGAGCTCTGGTGTGCTCCAAGAACCAGTGGAGAAAAGCACAAGTTCCCATCCCTTGCTGTAGCTGCAAAACCTGCCTCCAGCTCATTGCAGTGTCCTACTGTGAGAGTCTGCAGCTCTTCTGTGCCTTTTGGTCAAGAGTAGAGCTGTGGGGCTATGAGGACCCCTTCACTTTCAGCTGCACTCACACAGGCAGGTTTTGTTCCTATCTGTGATAGTTTGCTTTTGGACAAGTCAAGGGATGGTTTGATGAGCTGTTTGGGTGTTTGAGTCCAAAGCCTGGTCCCGGGCTACACCTCTCCCAGGTCTGAGCTGCTTTTGAGACATCTGCCACACAGGGCTGAGAAGAGGTTCCCAGGCCTGCTTAGAAGAAAACCGTCGCTGCCTGCTTGGCACTGGAGCTTGGATGGGAATTCTCTTGTTTTTCATGAGCAGCCTGAGCGGTCAGCACATACCACGAGCAACAGTCAGAGGAGCAATAAATAGCCTACCCAGACCAGAAGGAGACAACCTGTTCAGACTGGACCGCTCATCCCCTGCGCCGGGCAGAATGACTATTGCTCTGCGTCAAGATCTTGTGCGTGCTGGGGAAAGAAAGCCTGCGGCCTGGCCCAGACCGCACTGAGTGGGTCCTCCAAGAGGAGCCATGGTTACTGCTTCGATTGGCACGTCCCAATGATGTGGTAGGCAGCCATCAGTGTTGTTGACTGTGTTCCAGTGGGATGTTTCACTCATTCTCCCAAAGATGTGCCAAAAGGCAGATACTATCACTGCAGGCGGACTGTGGACTGCTCCTCCAGGGCTGGTTCCCACTTGGGATCACACCCAACACTACTCCTGCATCCCAGAACAAGTCCCAGCTTCACTTGTTCTCCAGGAAAAGGAGCATTTTTAAAATGTTAAGGTTCTGTAACTCATCCCAGGAAAATTCTGTTTCCCCAGACAATGTTTCTTTGTGGTCTTACACCACCCATAAGACTGTGGGGAACAGGAGAGGTACCAAGTCAGTGCAAGCCCATCACTTATTGTTTCCTCTTCTCCCCTTTAAGGTCTACAACAGAAGCAAGCAAGGAGGGTGTTCCTACTGCTACAGGCCAACATTTCCTCCTAGTCACCTCATGCCAAGCATCAAATCTGGAATAGCCAGGGGTTGTAAAGTGCTCTGAACCTGAAAAGTGCTAACTAAGAAAATAAAGCACAACACGAGTGTTATTAATAAATGCCAGCCGCTGTTATATAACTCCTAATCATGAGCCGCGTCTTTCGGCCCCCATTGTTCCATTGTCAGGCCCCATTATCTGGGAACTCTTACCCACCAACCACAAGAAATAGCCTGGGCTCTGCGGGTTTGCAAACTTTGCTGTTGGAAAGCTTTTCATGCAATTGTTTTTGCTTTGCGCTGTTGCCTTCCTTATTGTACAGATGTGGGTGTGTATCGCAGCCCACACCCTCTGTCTTTTGCCCCAGGATAACTTTGAAAATGAGCTGATCCATCTCAGCGAGTGTTTTTCCTAAGAATTCTCTTTAAAAACAACAACATTCAAACCAAAAAAAAACCCCTCATTTTTCCTGAAGTGAAGCTTGTGCTGGGGAAAGATGATGGCCTGCAATCCCAGCAGAATAAACACTGCACTTTATCCTCAGAAGAGACTCCCCGCAGGACTGAAAGAAGAAGGGAGCGTGGGGTAACCGTGTCTCTGGGACTCATTCAGAGCAGGGCATCTCTGTGGCTGCAGGGCTGGCCTATCGCCCCTCTCCTACCAGCCTATGAGCTTTCAGCAGTTTCAATGCTTCTCATCCTGTTTGCCACATCCCACCTCATGGTGGGCTTCTGCATGGCGTTTCTACCTGGGAGTCAACATGAAGCTCGGCTGGCACTGGCACAAGCTTGTGAGTCTCAGCTCTCCTGATGAGCTAATCCAGATCTGTGCAAAAGTTTCCATGCTCCAATGAGGAGTGTGTGGATCTTCATGGCACCTTCATACTGGTCACCAGCGTGGGAAGCTCTGTAGGCTGGGTTGTAGCTGTTTAGGTTGGTTGGGTCATGGCTGTTCAGGTTAGAAATGCTGTCATTTCCCAGGGCTCAGGCTAGAACTGACCACATTGAAAAAATGCCTTTCTGGTCAAAATGAAAAATCTTACTGAACTTTGTCTGGTTTGGAAGACAAGTTATAAATCAAAACCAGAAAATGCTGGGCAAAAAGCTTTTGGTGTTCAGTTTCTAAGGCCTGTATTTTTTCAACCAACATGTTTTAAAAATCAGTGCATTTTTTCATTCCTTTCTCTGGAAAACCTGAAATGACACAGGAAGCTAAAAATAGCAACAATACCCAACCAAGTCATTGGTGTTTTTCAATCAGCTCCAATGCAAACTTTGGTGTTGGCTCAGGCACGATTTGTTATTTTTCTGACCAGGGCCTATATTAGGGTTGTGAATATATCCAACCAAGACGGTCTAGGAAAGCCACCAATCCGTTCCTGAACAGTTTTCCCTGGAGCTCATCCAGCACCTTGCACCTTCAGGCTGTAACAACCAGCAAGGGCATTGATGATCTTGAGCTGGGGATGAGGAGCACTCATGGCAGTTGTGCAGTGTCACCATGGCATGGTCCCCAAGCCTGGGGCTGCAGCCCTGGGGTCATCCTTCCTCACCTTCAGAAGAGATGGCTTCAGGGACACTGTTCTCACAGGACCAGCCTTGGTGGCCACATCACCTCCCCAGATGAGCCTGGGATCTTCCAGACGACCATCCTCTGGCCCGTCCTGTATTTTGCAGTGAAGGGTAGGTGCAGAACATGCATGGCCACTGCTGGGCCTCCTCTCACCTCCTTCTGCCAGTCTAGTCCCAGTGCTTTCCCTTTAAGAGGGAGCAAGACACAAGACACAGAGGTTGCGTGCGCTGTGTGGGGAGCTGGGGCAGCCCAGGAGACCACTCTCCGGGGACCTCTGCATGGCACAGAGACGTCTACCTAACAATTGAGGGAATGTTTTCCACCCAAAGAATCCATCTCGTGGTCCCCTCTTCATTTGTGACACAAGGGAAAATGTGAAGCAGCCAAGACGCGTGAATCACTGTCCCAAACAACATATAATAAACTCATAAAATCAAAGGCAGGGTTTGTTTCAACCCGTGCTGCCAGGGTTCCTTGGACATTGTCTGGAACAAATTTAAGTTGTTACAAAACTCCCTGTGTCTCCGTGTCTCTCTTCCCCCCAGCCCCCAAAACCATCTTTCTTCTCTTCCCCCTCCATGCTCTGCTTTTCTATATGAGCTTCTTCCCCCTCCTTTCCCTCCCCCCTTTCCTCTCCCTCTCCTGCCTTCCCTCTCTCCCTGTTTGCCCCAGTCCCTCCTGCCCCAGCCCTTCACCTTGTATCCCTGATCCCCCAAGCCCTCCCTGTGTCTGCCAGCTGGGCACCTCCACCACTTTCCAGACAGACTCAATTCCAGGACAGCTTCAGACAAAGACCTTTAGCCAGTTCATCAGGGCCCATACCGCCTGCTTGGTATGACGTGGCCATGCCAGGGGACTTTGCCTGGGTGGGAGCTCAGCCCCAGGACCATCAGCAGAGGCTGAGTGAAAAGGTGACCTTCCCAAGAAGTACCTGGGGCTGGAGAAGTGTGGCCACAGAAAAGCAATTTCAACCACACCATGAGCACTCTGTCCATCTGTAGCCACAGCGAGTGCCACACTAAGGGCTGAGACCAGGGTCACAGTGGCCCATGCAGGGTGATGCAATGAGGGGCTTTGGTAACAGGCTGGCAGTCATGCTTGGAAAATGCCTTCTGTGCTCCACCCTGCTGCTGCTGGGAGTAGGGATGTGCTCCATGGTCTCTGCTGGGTGTGATGCCATTGGCAGTGGCACAGGCATCTGGTCCTGACAGCACATCAGTTTGACCAGGTGCTCATTCTCCTTCTGTTGCCTCCCAGGAACTGCCTTCATCCCTATGGGCCTCCTCCCATGAGAGCACTCACAAAGAGGGCAAGGAAGCATGCACTCAAATCCCACCACTGCTTCAGAAGCCGAGGGATTTGTTTACATCATGGAAGGTGCTGCTACTTGCAGTTGAGCAGGCTCTGGAGCTGCCAGCAGAGACTGCAGGGCACTACCTGAGGCAATGTTGGAGCAGCAGTAGGCCCTGCTGCTTTGGGAACCTGGGCTGGCATCTCTGTGCTGTGACTTGTGGTCTCACCAGCAGGCTGGGAGCAAACCAAGAGCCCCCCATGCCATGCTCAACTGAATGGCAGAGGCATAGCCCAAGCTACTGAGGCTTCCTGGAATCACATCTCAAATCTACCCAAACACTAAAAGGCTGAATTGGCTCAGAGCAAACAAGACATAAGCCAAACCTCAACCCCAGTCATTCCAGAGCCAGCCTAGTGAGATGCTCCTGGCTCCCACAGGATGGCCTCCACCTGCCAAGCAGGCTTGTGGACCTCTTCCCTTGGTGTCTCACTGGGAACACCCCTGTGTCACCGGGAGCATACTGTGCTCCAACTGCAACATCAGCAGCTGCTTTTGGTGGTGAGTGCCTGCTCCTCCAATGCTGCAGCAAAGTGTTATCCACCAGCTGGCACAGCTCAGATTCCTCCAGTGCACAAAGACATTGCCCAGCTCCTCCAGATCCTTGCAGTAAGCCCAAGGTTGGTGGGCACCTGAATGAAGGTGGGAAGTGAAAGCAGGGCAGAAGTAGGGTCCCCAGCACCTGAAGAGGCTGAGGTACCTGATGCAGTTTTTTAAAACATCTCCTTGTGCTACAGACAAGGTTTGCTGCTGACTTCAGGCCTGTGGACAGCGTTTGGGCTTCTGAAAAGCAGCTCGCAAAAGTCAAATGAGATGTCTTCCAGAAGAAACCATTGCTCTGCATCCACAGAACCCCCCCCGCTCAGCAGAGATGCTGCTGGCGGGTGGCCGTGTACAGGGCGTACCCGAGGCTCCCGCGATAACAGGCGCAAGCAGGCAACGCACCGCACAGCATCCTCCCGCTGCTGGCAACGCAAATTTAGCTTCAAGTGCTCCAGGGGACGGGTTTTTAATGAGTCCACCGTGCTGAGACACCCGCTCCAAGGCTGCCCGAGCCCCGCGGAGTCGGGGCTGCTCCGGGGCCGCAGCTGCGGGGAAACGGCTCCACCTCGCGGCTGCGGGCCGGGGCCGTGACGGGAGCGGGGTCGGGGTGCGCTTCGCACCCCCCGCTACTGCCTGCCCCCAGGGCCGCGGTGGGGGGGTTCCCGACCGATGCTCGCGGTTGCTGCGCCTCTGGGGACACGCGTGTGGTGGGGAAAGGACGCGCCGGTTGCCGTGGCAGTCACTGCGGAGCAGGGGGTGGCCACAGGCAGGGTTGTACAGTGAGGTGATGTGGGGTGGGCCACGGTGGTGATGCAGGAATGGGGGTAGCTGAAAACAAACAGTAGTATGGCTGGAAAGGGCCAGGCTCAGGGCTTGCAAATCAGAAAGCTGCCAAGAGAAGGAAAGAGGCACAAAATCAGTTCCTGGACCCCCACTAACAGCTGCTTGACAGGTCTGGGGACCTGCAGTTAAGCAGGACATGCTCATCCATCACTGGGGCAGTGAGCAGATACATGCCAGTCCCTTGGTCATGGGACAACGGCAGCCACAGGAGGATAACACAGAGTTGGAAATATGCTGGAAGAGCAGGACCTGGAGTGCCTGTGGATCTGCAGGTTGCTAGGGGCACAGAGGGTGTCTGGGGAGGTGTTGCACACCTTTCCTGGCCTCTGCACCCTCCTCCCACAGCATGCCCCCAGCCCAAGGCTGAGAAGGGCCATGGCACCAGCACGTGGCCTCACCACAGACTGCTGCAGGTTCAGCATCCCTCCAGCCTCACCCAGGCTCAGCATCCCTCCAGCCTCACCCAGGCTCCATCACAATGGTGAAGCTGCAGAGCAGGATGGCCCTTGGTTTGCCCCAACTTGGTCTTCTGCTGCTAGCTCCAGCTCTATACCTGACCTGTGTGACATTAATGTACAACATCCTCAGAGTGGGGTGAGCAGGGAAAAATCTGAATAACATCACTGTGCAGTGGTGTTACACGCTGGATGTTGCCAGGATGTTGCACCTTGTTTCTTTTTCCCAAGCCACGTTTATTGCACACTTGACAACCAACAGTCCCTCTCCCCACCAGGATCTGGCTCTCATGTCTGCTTGGAAACAGGTATTTGTGTCAGTGGTGAAATGGCTCATGTGTAAATGAGACTTGAGCACCAGATGCTCAGCTTTCCCCTGGGAGATGGCAGGCAAAGGCAGAGGTATGTGTGTCTGTGCTTCTGCCCATGGCAATGTTGTGCTGCTTTTACACAGGCTCCTAGGGGCACCCAGATCTGAAAACCTCACCATGACCCACCTCCATCCACCCTCCAGGGTGGCAGAAAAGAGTTGTATTGGCACAGAGCAGTGCTACTGGTCCCCAGAAAAGGCCTATTTGGGCTTTTCCTATACCCCCACAGTGCTCAAACCTTGGGCACTGCCTGCATCTGACCCAGGGTGGGCAGGCAGCCTGGGAGGTCTCTGTTCTCTGGCCATGCAGAGGCAAGAGGAAGGACCTGGACTCACTGTGGGTGTGCTGGGTCTGCAGGAAGGATGGAGTGAGCAGGAAGCTCAGGGCTGTAGGAACAGACATCCAAGGGCTAGTGAGCTGAAAGTGAGTGCTGAGCCACTGGCATGATGGAGCAGTGGCAGGATGCCCTGGGCAAACCACTCCCCATGAGGCAGGGAGTTCATACCTCTCTGCATGCCCTGGGAAGACTATGTTTCAGTTCCTGGGACAGCTGGGGTAACCTGCACTCCAGAAGAAAACAGGTATGGGGAAAGGCTCTGAAAACAGTGTGGGAAGGGAGATCTGTCTGCCAGGAGACTGGCAGCCCAGAAGTGGAGGCAGGTGAGTTGCCCTTTGAAGAGTAAATGACTCTTCAAAGAAAGAATGGAAACATGAGAATTATGGAATCACCCTAAGGACGACCTGGTGGCTAAAGCAGGATCCTCTTCTCTCACTGCACTGGGACAGGAGCCTGTGGGACCAGCCGAGGGAAGAGTCCTCAGGAAACCTCTTCCTTCTTCAGCAAATAGATTAAAGAAGGAGTCAGGAAGATGGGAAATAGGGACTTTTCCCTTCCTGCCCAGCAAGGTGGCAGGAGCCTGCTTGAGAACACAAACCTCAGACCCTTTCATACATTCTGGGATGTGAGGCAGCGAGAGGCTGGTGCTGCCTAGTGCTGACTCGCTCTCTTTCCTCCGGCGGGGTTGGGGGCTGTGGTCGTCCTGCTGCGAGTCTGGTGAATGTCACAGCCTTGGAGTGCGGGGCTCTTGCATTACTGTGCCTTCCTGTACCCAGCTCCGGTCCCCCTTCTCCTACCTCAGCTGCAGCCGGGCAGGAGGGCGGGGAGGTAACCGGAGCTGTAACGGTAACACGCGTCTTGCCTGCCCGGGGCGACTGCGGGATGAATTACAGCCCGGGTCACGCCTGCAGCGAATGGGGCTTTGCTGAATCCGATTCCTCGCGTCTCGGACTAACCTCTCCCTGCTTCCCCCGACGCCGGGACCGGGCCGAGCCAGTCCAGCAGAGGGCAAGCGAGGGCCGTGCATCGCATCGCTCCCCGCCGAGCATCTCATCGCTCCCCGCCGAGCATCTCATCGTCCCCCGCCGGACATCGTATCTCACCTCCATCTCCTCACATCACCGCCACCCTTCCAA
>JAAGNO010016873.1:0-12037 GCA_033439905.1 Ceryle rudis | reverse complement strand
GCCCGCGGGATGTCCGCGTCACGGACAGTGCCTTCCTGAACCGAAAAGCTGGCGGCCGGGAGGGTGTGGGGGTGCGGGAACCGGGCGTAAGGGACGATGCTTGTCCTGCACGGCTCAGCTTCGTCTTCCTTGACCGGGAGGTCAACGGCTGGAGACGCTAACTCTGCTTTTGGCCATCCCGTGTGTGGCAGGGGGCTGGCCAGCACACGACAGCTGGAAGGGATCTGGATCTTATTACAACATCACCTCTATCATCACACACCCAAAGAAGGCCCTTAGCTGCTGAGGAGCCCGTCCTGCGCTCGCTGGCTTGATCTCAAAAAGTTGTGATCTGAGCGCTAAAGCTTTTCCTTGCCTGCCCAGCCCCTTACATACAAATTGGAGTGAAAAAACAGCTGCTGCTGAACGGTGCTTATTTTTCCTCTCAGTCTTGCAAGCTACATTTCCCTTGCCTCTTTCTAGCTGTTATTTAGTTCCCTCTATGTTGTTTTCCCCTGGCTTTTCCTTTGTTTCTTTCCTAGGGAAGCAGCACATCATTATGGCTGGTCTTTCTCTAGAGCTCTCCTAGCCGAGGTCATTACTTAGCTTGTGAGATCCAACGAGGTTGCTGTTTGTACGGCTGTGAGACCTATGAGAAAGCAGCTAATCAATTCAGAAAATCATCTGGGTGGTAACCCCACTGTCAGCTTATTTTCTTCCCTTCCACTTAGACATCAAACTGGCTGAAGAGGGCTCTGGGGAATGAGGCAGGCACTGAGAGCTGCTCCTCTGCAGACACATCTATGTCTTTCATCAGCAGGGCTCAGGGAATAACACTAACCGGAGAGGGGAAAATCTCTTTGGAGCTGAGAGGCTTGCGGTCTCCGTCCTCTCGCTCTGAAGAGACCATACCCAGTGGGGAAGCGATCGTTTGAAAAGTGGCTAATGCACTAACATTGTTTGGCAGAAACTGTCACATTATAGACAGAGCTGGGGGAGGATGGGGACAAAATACACTGCAAGGAGGGCGGCATTAGGAGAGCCTCACATCAGCGAGCAGACCCTGGTTACTGCAATAGCTCACGATGGCTTAAGTGGAGCGGCAATTGGCATGAGCACATGCAAATGGTCTTCTGGCGATGAAGTTGCTAATTGTTGCACTTCGCTTTCAGCCTCTCTTTTCTCTGGCTTGTGTCTTTGGGGACTACAATAGCACAGTGCACGGTCAGAGCCGTAAAGCCTTTACCACCGCCAGTTCCAGTAATTAGAAGTATAGATGCACAGCACCTCGTACACTGGGACTCGGCGGTGTCACAGCTCATTCAGAGAAGATAAGTCACATCTGAAAGGCATTCTCTGGCAGAACAGCTAGCCCTTTGAAGGGTGGGGGTGGATGTGCATGCATGTGTCCTACCCATGGATTTGGCCAGCAGTCTGGAAAATGTCAAGGTTAGGAAAGGCTGAGCTTCATTTGCTTTTCACAGATCCGGGTAATGAATTTTTAATTTTAAAGTATTGTTCTAGCTTGAAAAGCGAGTCTGTAGCACTGGCATCATGGGGTTCCACATCTGTCTTTCAGTTGCTCAGGACCACGTTTGACCAATTTACTAAACAGAGAATTTTTTATGTTTTGCAACCCTGCAAACTAACCAGGAGGGCTGAGGCTTTAGTGGGCTTTTCCTCTTCATACGCCCTTACCAGCGTAGCACATTTGGCTCACCAAATTATATTAATCTCCTATGCTGATGTCGCTTTTGCAAGGAGACTGGGCAAAACCACGGTGTGGGAATGGGAAAAGCATCAAGAACTTACTTTTGTCACTAGGCAAAGTACCTTTAATTATGAATGCAAACGGGAAGCAGAACCGCACAGTAAAAATAAAGGCATTTTCCTCCCCAGCCAGGGCTGAGTCAAAGTATTTTTTCCCCCTTCTTTGTGGTCACAGCTTGATAAAACTCCATAAAAAGAATGAGTAGCTTGAAAAGATTCACTGGGAACTCATCTCCCTGTTCCATTGTGTGAAATCCAGAGATATTCAATTACCTTAGAAATCATATCAGGACAATTAAAGGCAGTATCTTTTCACACTTGCTGCTGCCACATGCAGTGGAGCCCAGGGGTCTTAGCAGGATTCAGAAAAGAGTTCAGCGGGTCTCGAACATTTTACAGACAATATTAAAATCTATAATTAAGATAACAAAGTCTTATAGTGATGTAAGCCCTGCTTACCAAAGCTAAATTCAACCATTGCCTGTGGAGTTTGGGAAGCGTTTCATCAGTAGAGATGTTTTCCTCCTACTACTTACTGGAGTTTTTTGTGTCCCTACCTGCGATGCTGATCCATGGCAAAACCAGAGCTTTAGAAGAGAGGAAGAGTTAGTTTGTTCAACACAAACCAGTTCCTCTATTTCTACTTAAACTGCTGAGAATTGAATATGCCCACTGTAATTCTGACCAGTCCTGAGGGCAATGCAGGGTTAGAGGAATGACTCAAAGATGATGCCCACAGAATCTTTACTCCAGTGAGGACTTGTGCTAGGGGCTTGTGAAAAGGTGAAAAAATCCTTTGCCTTAAATAAATGTCTTGGGGCAGTGAGTTCCACAGCTTAACAACCTGCTTGGGTGGGAAGAAAACAAGCAAACTTTGTTTTTATCAAATTTATTTCTCCCAGAATTTAGTTTAACTGGCTGTGCTGCAGCATTGGCATTTCCAAAGAGAAAGTTCCTAAATGTTTTCTCTCCAAAAGTGTTTTACCCATTTTAAGCATCCCTGAAGAGTGCCTGCATCACGCCAGTAGTGTACGTGCACCAACTGCAGTCACTGAAGGGCTGCTGGCAGCCAGAGCATGATTCCTCTGTGTAACTGGCTGCTGAGAGCTGTAATGAAGACCAAGGACTTAACGGCATCCAAACAGGGATCAGCCTGGTGCCTCCTTGATCACATGAGAACAACCAGAGTTAAACCACCATATCCAGACCCTGAGTGGTGTTCACAGATGTGATCACCTGTAGCAAGTGAGTGGCTGCTAAGTACAGTGGGTGAGCAATAGAGAAGAGCAGTGCTCTGGCTAGGGCAGGACCACAGGGGGAGGCACCAGTGTCTCACCCTAAGCAAACTTGACAGCAAATGAGAGCATGAACTTAGGGACAGTTCTTAGCAGAAGCCATGGTAACTGCTCATCAGGAGCAGATTGTGTGACTAACCATAAGCATCCTCAACAGTGAGCAGACCGAGGCATCCCGTTTGTCCCTATGCCTTTCTCCTGCCTGTTTCTGCCTGCCCTGCCTGGCTGTGCAGGGAGGAGGCATGAGCAGGACTGACTTGCCCACCCTGCCTCAGCCACGTTTATTTAGAATTTCCTCCCAAGGAGCCCACTCGTTTGCTGGCTGCTGCACACCACTTGATCGGCCCCATGGCTGCCATGGGGGACTGCAGCCCCACGAGAGAAAGGTGTGGCCAAAAGGGCAAAGTGCTGAGCATCCCTGGGGTGGCCGCTCATGGGATTTGGAGGGGGGGATTGGAGGTGGGGAGCAGGTGGCACAGTGCTGAGCTGCTCAGCTGTTGTGTGGCTGGAGAAAGATGGACGCAGCTGGGCGAGGGAAGGAAAGAGCTCAAGGTCTGGCAGTCTTGCTGCTTTACAGATCTGTAGCCGGCACAGAAGCAGCAGAGAGCAATACAGCTGGGATGCAGGGTCCTGGGTGCTTATGATCCCATGAGGGGCTGTGCTGTGAAGCAACCTCACAGGGGTGCAGTGTGCATGCATGGGGTCTGTGACAGCCTCACCCTGAGGCCCGTGCTGCTTTGTGCCAGGGCAGCAGCCCCTGCTGCATGCCAGCAGGGGCCTTGGCAGCACTCTCTGGGGTATACATTTATATCTGCTCATGCAAATAACCTGGAAGTGTCCCTCGGAGTGGGACAGCTGGTCCCCGGCAGTGTTTTTGGGTGCATTCTTTATGTGCCCATGTAAGTACCCTGGCAATCTCTTTTGGGGCTTGCCAGCAGGGGCCCTGGCAGAGGCCAAGAGGCAGCGTCTCGGTGGCTGAAGCCATGCCAGCTGAAGCTTTCCAACAGCAAAGCTTTCTTCTGGCCCAAACAAAGAGCCAATGTGGCTCGCATTACTGATCTGTTTCATGCTTTGCTGCTTTTAATGTGGCAGGAAAAGACAGAGAGGAGTTTTAATTTATCCAAATGATTTTAGACAAGGTTAATACAACTCATTGATAAATGCCACTTTTTATTAAGTTTTAATAACAATATCATTTCAACAAGGTGGACATGTCCTGTTTCCTCAGTGTAGCCAGTGGGGTTTTTGTTGAAGGTGTGCTTCCTTGAGCTTCAGTGATCAATTTCCACCGCAGACTCAGGAGCTGACAGGCTGTCGGAGAGTCCGACCACCTCAGCGAATTCCCCTTGGCCCCAGTCCCCGTGCTGGCAATTACAGCTTTAAGTCAGCGCTGCGATTGGTGATGCACACTGGGCTGGGATGGCAGCAGGGGGAGGCAAGCTGACGGTGTCAGAGACATTAAGATATCTGCAGACTAAATGCAGTTGTTAGATCTTCTTTCTTAATGCTAATGGAGATGGTCCCTTCCAACAAGCTGCAGCCTGGCTGAGTCTCAGTGACTGTGGCACAGTCCTCTGTATGTTTTATTAAGCTTGAGTTCTCATATGGCAGTTCAGCCTCACTAGGTAGAAGCTGGATGCACAGTTTAGACCAAAATATTTGAACCTATCACACTGCTGTTCCTCCTACATCCCTACCTTGATACATCTTCATCTTGGTCCTAGAAAAGAGTCCAGAAAGGGTGCTAGTGGCTGCTAGCTCCCTCTTTTCCTCGGAGACTGTTAAGGATGGTACGAATGGTGCCATCATCTCCCAGAGGTGAGTTTTGAACACCTGAGAGAGATGCAGATAGGATCTGGTTCGGGTCCAACTCATAACAACCGGGTGAATAAACAGAAACTACCAGAATCACTGGAGTCATAAGTTCAGCTTGGCCTACACTTCTACCTTTCCAGAGTGAAATCGTGAATACTCTTTCAGCATAAGAAGGTGTTTGCATGCATGTATTTTACCCCTGAGGCAGAGTTCCCTGCACTGTTTTTTGTCCCCAGCACCATTTCAAAAACTTTGCTAAAAGACAGTTATTTTTATGTAGTTGGCAATTTCTCTGTCAGCTCCTTTCTATAGCAACTTTTGACATCTTTTCCATTCAAATAAGACCATTGCAAGAGCTGAGAATTTCACTGCTGCAAAAAGCACAGGGGTGCCAAACCAGTGATTGGCTGTAAGGCAACAAACCACCCCTCTCCACTGCCCTGAATCTTCCCTAAAAGCCAGGGGAGTGGCAAAGGGCACCTTACATGATGGGCAGGAAAGCTAGAGCTCAACGTTTTAGAAAACCTACAGCAATGGAAAAGAAATGGCAGCCAACCTTAAGTGGCACTTGCTGTCATCTCAAAAGCAAGAGTGTAAAAAAGTCAGAGGCAAGACCCAGTGAAACCACTGTACGTGGGTACTACTGCATGGTACTACTTCAGGTTGTATTATGTCAGGGCTTGGTGGTGTTCAAGGAAGAATAATTGAAGATTAGACTGCTGCATGAACACCGGTTATAACACAGACTTGTCCCAGCGAGGCAGAGAACTTGGGGTACAGGTGAGGGGTACAGGTATTTTCCTGTAAAATGCCCACTGCTGTTACCATGGCCATTTGTGGTGGTGTGGTGCTTGAGTCTGGAGACTGGCAGCAAATTCTACTAAACCCTGGCATCTATACCTGCCTGGAGAAGGCTTACACAGTGTGGCAGCTTGTGTCAGGGTCCCGAGCGCATCCCCTTGGGGTTTGGCCTCTGTGCTCAAGGACGACTTAGATAATTGTTCAGGAGTCCAATGCTGAAGAGAGCTCTTTGAGAAAGTCCTGCTAAAAAGCCTCAGTGAGAGCCTGTTCTGCTCTTCACTTGTAAGCTGAGGATCTTGCACTTAGTCCCCACATGGGCTACCTCACAGCTGTGTTGCAGCCATGCCTGGTGCCATGTATCCTGTTTATGTGGACCTTGGTCTGTGGACTTCACTCCCTAACTTGACCTCGGATCTGTCTCATCATCACGGACTTGCCCAGCAGTCGCTGGACTCTTGGCTGAACCTGCACGAGCCCTGCCCTGTTCTCCTTGCTTAGGCACTGTGGGTCTGTACCTCTGCCACTGTGGCCACAGCCCCATGTCTGCCTTGCTGTTGTCCCCAGCTCCAGGCTCACCTTTCCTTGTGGAGCAGTCAGCCCTTGCTTCTTCACAGCTGACACACTGATTGATGCCTACATCCCTGACATCACTTGTGATTTTGCCTTGGCTGTCACCCGTGGAGTGAAACCACAGTGGGAAATATTGTTCATCTGCAGAAGACGTATGGATCAAGCAGAATATAAAGTAAGCAGCTCTCACATATTATAATGCAAAGCAGCGATGGGCAGCATTCCTGCACGTATGGGACACATATCAAAATCTTACTGTGTGCTAGAGCCTTAAGGGCTGTCTCTGAAACTGAAGAGGGCCATGGGAACAGGGAATTTTAGGCAGATGGTGATAATGCTCCCCAGGGCTCCTAACTGTCACTCCAGTGGGGGCAATGCTAGATGTGGAGTGGGATCCTCTGGGTAAGCCAGAAGGGTTGGCCCCTGCAGCTATGCTTCCTCTCATAGCTGATGATCCAGGTTACACAGTGAACCTCCTTAGCAGCACATTCACCATTCTGTTGCACAGTGTATTACTCACACATGAGCCATTCTTAGAGCATCAATGAGGTTCAAGAGCCAAGCTTTGTTCACCAGTGATTGAAAGAAAGTGGGCTTGAGCTATCTGTTCCCAGGGTGGGCTGTGTGGCAGTTTTATTCACATGAATACCAAAAGATATGGACCGTTTGTCTTTAAGACCCTACAACCCACCTTGAAACCCCTGTCTGTGCCCCGCTTTGTGAGGTTAGTGATCATATTGCAACCTGCTGCTTAAAGGGCTTGCAAAAAGCGGCGCTTACCATGTCACTTATGAGGTTGGGGTGGACGCACTGAAGACTTCTCTACTGGATCTGATTGTGCAGGTTGTGCTGTAGTGCTCCAGGAAAAGAGCATCTCTTGCAGCACTGCAGCGATGTAGGGAAAGGTAAGATTGCACCTATCACTACCTGCAGGACATGGTTGGGAGGTATCAGGGGACAAGAGGCAATGTGTTACAGGCTAGGCTGAAAAGCCTCTGAAGAGCAGGATGAACAAGCCTAGGCATGCCAGAAATGTCCTGAGCTTTTTCTGTAATGATCCCAAGCAGCTGAGATTTGCTGCTGAGTGTGTACCTAGTGGGAAGGTGACTGTTGTTGTGACAAGCACCCTCCACCTTGCTTTGAGCTCCGTTGCTCAGGTGCTACTACAGTTGTTAGCAATATAAATCCCTGCAGAGCACAACCCTGCCTAAGAGGCTGGTAATGCTTGGAGGGAATGATGCTTTGCTGGCAGCACTGCTTGCACTAACTGGCTTGAGGCCAGTGTCTGCAGTTGTGGTGACGGTACATAGAGGTACCTGTGAAGGGAACGAGATGGAAGCCTTGTTTTGACATCTTAAGGCTTTAATAATGTTTGGAGGTTTGCCTAGACAGGATGAAGCTTGGCTACAAGACAGACACTTTTGGGCAGTCAGGTTTTAACTCAAATGCTCCTCACCACCATTAATTTTGTAGTATGAACCTGTTCTGAATGCTGACTCGCCTCACTCACAGAAGGAAAAGAAACTGTATGCAGGGGGGTGACTTCTGAGCTGCTGAAGGTTGGGTGTAGCTGCTGCTGTGCTCCCCAGCCTTAGTTATCCTCTCTCCCATAGCACTTCTAAAGCCAGAGAGAGAGAGAGAGAGAGAGAGAGCGAGAGCGAGCGAGCGAGCGAGCTCACCATTTGGGCTTGAAGGTCAGGCAGGAAACTTGATGTGACTAAAGCAAAAAGCAAGAAAACACTTCCCACAGTGGCACTGGGCTTCTTCCTTCCCTAAAGTCATTCCCTAGAGAGAGCGAGACAAGCACTCTTGACAAACCATGATGTTTTGATTGCCTAGTTTGCTCCCATTTTTGCCCCCAGTAGGTAGGAGAGGGAGAGAATATAAGAATACACATAATGAACTTGAGGCTCTGTTAATATTCTCTGGAAACCTTTGCAGAGAAACCTTGGAGACAGCTTGGGACCTGCTCTGGATGGCATCGAGCCTCTTTCCCAAACACCCAGGGCTCTCAGCTCCTGCCCTGGGAGCCCTTGGCAGCCTACTGTTTGCTCCCAAAGCAACACGGTGCGAATACACACTAGCTCACTTTGTTTTGTCCTTCCCTTTCCCTGTGGGGTGACAGCAGTGGGGAACAAGCCCAGGGGAACGGGGGGAGGATTTTGAAGGAAACTATGAAGTTTGACTTACTTATGTGCAAGCTCACCTCAGCAGCAGCAACAGCTTGGGTTGTGTGCACAGGCTGCTGCTGGTGGATCTATTTGTTAGAAGGCAAGTGTTGGGCTCCCACAGCTATAAGCCCTGCTCTTGGAGTGAGGTGGATTTGAATTTCTGCAGCTGTGCTGGGAATAGCCCAAAGCACCTTGTCTCGGTCACTGGTCAGAGGAATTTACAGCTATTATATTTGGGAGCCAGGCGATGACTACAAACCAATGACTCCACTCCCAGAGCGATTCATTGTTAACTTGGGAGTTTACCTCTTTCCCTGCCTCTCCCCATCACCAGCTGCAGTTCTTCTAGCATCTTGAGTGTCATTCATTTTAAATTATCAGATAGCCATGGATGTAACTGAGAAGGAGCGGAAGGACAGATGCAAGGAGGCATGGGTGGGCAGCTATGGGGAGGGAGGGTTTCTGAAGGAAGATGGAGCACCCTGAGGCTGAGCAGAGCTTGGCTGTAGGCTGGGAAGCAACGCTGCCGGCGTGACCCAGGGCAGACTGGTGTCCTCTCTGCCGCAGGGCTCCCACTGACCTCCTTGCTTGGCTGGTAAATGGATCATATTTTTGCCTGGTTGGGCACAAAAGGCTGGGGAGGGAGAAGAGGAAAAAGAATACCAACCTGTGCCCAGCCAGACCAAAGTAGAGGTTATTGAGCAGGCCAGTGGGGAGGTTTTAATCATCCCAAACATTCTGGGCCGGTCTATTCTTAATAATAATTTATAGCACTTAGCACTTTTAACGTTCTAAGCATTTCACTGGCATTAACTGGGGGCTGGGAGACTGCAACCGCTCTGGAGTGGGGACGGGCACTACGGTCTCACTGAAGCCTAGCAGAGAGGTCCAAGGAGCTGGCTTTCCGCAGCCTGCTCTCATTCACTGCTGCGCCTGCCCACCGAAGGCTGTCTTCAGCCCTCTGTCCCACCTCACAGTTTTCCTCCAGACAAACCAGAGTATGTCTTCTATGCAAACTTGCTTTAAAACCACAGCCATCCAGACGCTGGCCCAGGGAGCGTGGCTATTTCACCAGCAGATACAGTAAGTAATCACCACTGCCAAGCATGGCACCTAGGTAGGGAATCGGTCCCGCTTCACAAATGAGGCAGCTGGCACAGAAAGGATAGCTAACTGGTAGAGATGGGAACACATTTCCCAGCTCCAACCTTCTCTTCCTGGCCTTACAATGACAGTTTCAGAGCATGGCTTAGACTTAAGCATATTGAGAGAGGCTAGGAAGCCTGAAGAAACACAGCCCTTCTGTACTGCCAGAAATGCTCCTTGGTTTGGATTTGTTTTACGCAAAATGGGTTGCTCACACAGGAAACACAGCTGGGTCTGCACCACCCCTGGGTCTAGCCTCTGCTGGATTTGTCATCACTGTGGCTTTTGCTATCATCTATACATGCTTCCAGGCCTTAATCTGGCACTGGGATCTATAGTGGCACAGAGCAATCTGACCCTCCACGCAGAGGCTGCAGCAGAAAGATGGTCTTTGCAGGACACTGTAAAGAACTGTGTGAGATGCCAAGACAAAATGAAAAATGCACTTCTGCAAGCCTGATGCTGCTGGTCCTCTGTGGTCCTTCCCCCTTCCTGCACCCCACTGCTGGGAACTGTGTCCGTGCTCCCCTTGGAACTGCTGCTTCTGCAACAGACTGAATGGTGGGAGCAGACACCTGGCCACAGCAGCAGCAGGGAAGATGCAGGAGGGAGAGGTGAGGAAACATGCTGGAGGAGATGGTAGCTGTCACCTCTGAGAAGCTCAAAAGGTTTGAAAAAAATGGCTCACATATGGAACTGAAACTGAACCAAGGGGAAATCACTGAGAGCACAAAGTGGTGGCCATCAGCTATTTAAAGCTTCACATGCATCTGATGTGCAGCTGGGTATAGAGGAAGGGTGTGCCTGCAGCTTGCACAGACGTACCTGTGACAGCTTTAAAACAGGGCTTTTGAACACTGCTAGGTCCAGCTGCAGCAGCTGTGAGGTCAGCATGGGCTAGAAATCATGGAATAGCTGGGGCATTTGATGAAGGAGCAGGGCAGGACTGGGGCCCCTGACAGCCCTAGGTAAACAGCAGGCAGGAC
The DNA here is from genome assembly GCA_033439905.1 of Ceryle rudis. Taxonomy (NCBI): domain Eukaryota; kingdom Metazoa; phylum Chordata; class Aves; order Coraciiformes; family Cerylidae; genus Ceryle; species Ceryle rudis. The sequence continues at coordinate 1,504 of JAAGNO010016873.1, read as the reverse complement.
TGGAGCCAGGGAGATTATTTCAGGAGCCAGTCAAGACTGAACAGAAACTGCAATCACAGTCTTGTGGACAGATGCACAGAACTATTACACAACCTTCACACAGGCTACCTACTTCTCAGCAAGCATTCAAACTAGCTGAGAGATGCATTGGCATGGAAATGACCTCTACAACATTCCTTGCTAGTTCTTTATACAGTGCAAGTGTTCCTATACCATACCCTGGTTGTCAGGGAGGTCTGAAACCAGAGCTGTGAATGCCTGCAGGCACTAGAGGAACCCACATCACCCCACAAGTGGGGCTCCTGGCTGGTAAGGACCATACCCTGACTTGGGTTGTCCTGTTCTCCCTCCTTCCACTCTCCCTGTCCAGACAGATCCTGCCTAAAAGCAGGTGTAGTCTTATTTCACCAGTGTTTGCCCCACATGCTTTTTCTTTTCTGAGCTTGTACCACAGTTTAATAGACAGCAAAGCATCTCAAACACCTTATTTCCTAGCACAACCCTTGCAACATCTGTACAGAGCTCTCCTGGCAATGGCTGCAATTGCTCACGTGGAAAAGTTCCATTAAAGATGCATTTTAGCACTAGACTTTGTTGTTGGTGGTGGGTTTTTTTGTTGTTGTTTTTGGGGTTTTTTTTTTGACAAAATGAACCAGTGCTGCAAATCTTGGAGGCCCTCTGGCAGGCATTTCCAAGACCCTGCCTAACTCTGAGCTGCAATTTGAGGTCCTCTGCACAGCATTTTAACCCTTCTCAATGCTCCTCCCTGGAAACCCGTGTCTAGCACAGGATTGCTCACCTGAGAGATGGTTTTCTAACTGCCTAGCCTGAATTTGGTTTTACAGTCCTAATGTCAGACTTTACTACTCTGAGATAATTAGAGCAATTCCCTTCCATCTCTTATATTGTTCCCCTGAAGGTATTTGTAGGCGGAACGCTTCTCCCTACTGAACCATTCCTTTTCCACTCCATGTGCTTCCCCCTGTGATTCCCCCCCTTGTACCTCCCATCCTTGGGTTGCTTTAGTCAACTAATAGTTGCTGCAGAGCATAGGTGGGTCATCTTTCTGCTCCTCTGATCTCCCTTTGGGAGCAGGATCATCTCAAGACTCAAGAAAGACTCCATCCTTCTGAGGAGCAAGCAAGGGGCCACAAGCATCCTCCAGACACGCTGCCCTGGCTGGGGCTTGGAGAGCTTTGGGGAACTCTGGCTGATCCCTACATGGATGCTGGGGCTGATCTTCATGACGGCAAAGGGTGGAGGGACAAGAAGAGGGCAAAAACTGACAGATGTCCAGCTGGGATATTCAGAGGGGCCTGTCTACCCTGCTTTCCCTCTGTTGAAGTGGTGCCAGATAATTAAATTTAACATATTATTGACCAGGTTCTACTTTCTCTGCCTTGAAAATGATCTTTGTAGCTGCTGAGGGTTGTTTTCAATCGTTCTTGGTTAAAAATTATTTTTTTAATAGTTAAATACAAAAACCTTACAGAAACTGGAATAT